>JAKGSA010001210.1:0-48230 GCA_033558755.1 Philaethria dido | reverse complement strand
TATATTTGTGTTACCAATACTAATAAGGCATTCATTAATTTTCATGTTGTCTAGATTTTGGCATTGAAGGAGCTTAATAATAATTCAAATGAAATGTATAAGGAGGCTAAATATTATTCATCAAATATTTGTATTTAGGACGCGCCTGTACAAGTGTATGAAATATTCATGGAAACTTTTTTAATTACCGTATTAGGAATATTTTCATAATCAATTTATAATGCTGTTTACTGTTCAGATTTTGTTAGTCTTTGTGTTTGTTAAACAAATTTAATTATACAAAATTAATAACGCCTGTCGTGGCGCAGAGGCACAAGCGTGTGACGCGACAAGTTGTGGGTTCGATTCCCACGACAGGGAATGAAAATATTTAATGTTTTTATTTTCCTTGCTCTGATAACAAGGCAAAGTGCGGCGTTGAGTTCCGCCACTTAGCGCGCAATGCCTCAATTTCGGCGGAAAGTGGGGAATGGAAATATTATAAGAGAACGAAGTGTTCTACACTACACACACTACATTAGGTTATCTGGTTCCGTCTGTTCCGTCTGCCTACCCTGTTACCCTGTCCTACCCTGCTATATGCAGAATACGGCGTGAAACTATAAAAAAATATATATTATTACATTTAAATCAAGCGCCTGTCGTGGCGCAGAAGCACAAGCGTGCGACTGTAAATGCGATAGGTTATGGGTTCGATCCCCACTCCAGGAAATGTAAAATTTAGTATTTTCATTTCTTGGGTTTGGTAACAAGGCAAAGCGCGGCGTTGAGTTCTACCACTCAGCACGCAATGCCTCAATTCGGCGGAAAGTGAGGAACGGAATGTCTTAACACTAGGTGCCCTTTGCCTACCCTGCTATATGCAGAATACGGCGTGAAATTATAAAAAAAAATATATTACATTTAAAACAAATTTAATTTCCTCCGAGTGGGGATCGAACCCACGATCTCTCATTTTCAGTTTGACACAGTCCTCCATCTCGATTGCCTCAGAACATTCATATTATAGGATTATAACTACAATAGTTGCCTATAGATACTTGAATTTTGCATGTCTAGAGTATACAATCAGAATTAAATCAATAATCGGATTCGTGTTAATAGTTTAAGGATTTGCTTCCATAGTTTAAGTGGACAGAGGAAATATATAAAGGCAAAATTTATTTTTATATATATATTTTTTTTAAACTTCACACTGTATCCCGCATATAGCAGGGTAGGCAGAGCGAACCTGAGAACCTAGTGATAAGACACTCCGTTCTCTTTCAACGAATCCGTTCCCCACTTTCCGCCAGGTTGAGGCATTGTGTGTTGGCGGAACTCAACGCCGCGCTTTGCCTTGTTACCAAGCCCAGAAAATGAAAATACTTCATTTCCTGGAGTGGGAGTCGAACCCACAACCTGTCGCTTTACAGTCGCACACTTGTGCTTCTGCGCCACGACAGGCGTTATTAAGATTTTAATAAGGAAAAAATTGATTTCAGTTAAAATGAACTAAAAAGTAACATTATTACGAATAACTCTAAAACTATTCATTAGATCTTCACTAAATTTAAATGGATATGCATCTATGTCATATAAAAAAAAATAATTCATTAAGTAAAAAAATATATAATACATATAATAAAATACAGTTGATTTCGAGTCTTACTGCATTTTTAAGTCGATGAATAAAGAAAATTTTCATATATTTTGTACATTTAAAAAAAATAAATACATGCGACATAATCAAAGAAAACCTAATGTAAAAATTTCGCTTTTTACTTTCAATTCAATTCTGGTACAATATTCAAGCGGTTTATACGTAACTGAACGTCGGAACTTGTTTTGCCATGAGTGGGAATCGAACCAATTGTGTATACAGACAAACACAACACTATCCTCTTTAAATTAATTACAATCTCATTATCATTTAACTTTGTACCCCATTTTACGAAAATTACACTGGCTGAGGAGTATGAAATTTGGCACAACTAAAGATTATAGGGAGAAATAATGCAGAATATCGATACGTTTTACAATAATATTCAATATTTCTAAAAAATATATTGAATTAACAACATAGTAAGCACAAAAAAGGATAGCGTTATGACACGCACGTTGCCAAGGCAACGCATTGCTTACGCGTCAGCAGGGCTCCTAAAAAAAAAGTAATTTGAAATTTTTCTTTAAAGTAAAGATAAAAAATGACTTCTCAACAGCTCTTTATACTAAAGTAGGTATAATTGGTTAGTTAATTACCGATCATTAGTTCCTAATAATTGAACATCGTTCGTTAAGAGGGGTTGGGAGGTAATAGCTAAGTTTAGATGTTAAACTGATATGTACAATGTATTTATTACTAATAAATAACTAATTTAAAGTATTGTGATATTTTTAAAGTGTCACACACACACACTTATTATAAGTGTGTGTATAACACTTCTTTGCTCTTAGAAATAATTTTTCTAAGGTTATCATGGTGCAGTGATACTGCATTTTACTGTAAACACGGGGTTTGAGTTTGATTTATTCGGAGTAATAACTATATTTAAATAATTTTAATTTTTCCGCTCTGCTAAGACAAAATGTGGCGTTGAATTCCGAAATTTAAAACGTAATGAAACTTAAAAGCGGCGAGCTGAGTGTCTTGACACTGAATGTTTTGACGCTGAGTATCTTGACTCTGAGTACCTTGACACTGAGTATCTTGACACTGAGTGTTTTAATACTGAACAACCTTCTATGCGAAGTAAAGCCAGACACTGTGTTTTTTATTTCTTATAGAAAACGTTTAAAAATTTGCATTTCGCGGGATTCGATACACTAAGCCATACGATTTTTTTTTTTGCTTCACGCTGTATCCCGCATATAGCGGGGTAGGCAGAGGGAACCAGAGAACCTAGTGTTAAGACACTCCATTCTCTTTCAACATTTCCATTTCCCACTTTCCGCCAAATTGAGGCATTGCATGTTGAGTGGCGGAACTCAACGCCGCGCTTTGTCTTGTTACCAAACCCAAGAATGGAAATACTAAATTTTACATTTCCTGGAGTGGGAATCGAACCCACAACCTGTCGCGTTTACAGTCGCACGCTTGTGCCTCTGCGTCCCGACAGCCATACGATCGTATCTATTATTATGTATTTCAAGCGATTAGTATTAACTGACTCATAATTTATTGAACAATGAAATATTCAGACTTGACCCAGACTAATAACCTAGATTGTTAGTAAATTAATTATTGTTTCGATCTACATGAAAGTTACATTTGGGGATTAATTAATATTGTATATATAAAATGATTGAAAAATCATTCTATTAATATCTATGTGTTAATACGTGAAGGAAAATGTTTGTATCCCCTTTTACGAAAATTTTGGCATATGGCATATTTGGCATACTTACAGTTTATATTGAGAAAAAGTGTAAAACGTCAATATTTTTCTAAAGAATGTATTAGAAATACAAATAATTAAGATTTTAACAAAATGTAAACCCGATTTCATATATAATGCGCTAAAACGTATTTTTTAATTAATTACGAATAGCTCAAAAACTACTTGTTAAATTTTAACTAAATTCAGATAGGACCACATAGAAAGCATTAGCTATCATATTAAAAAATAATCATCAAAATTGGTTAATTCAGTAAAAAG
Organism: Philaethria dido; assembly: GCA_033558755.1. Lineage (NCBI taxonomy): Eukaryota > Metazoa > Arthropoda > Insecta > Lepidoptera > Nymphalidae > Philaethria > Philaethria dido. The sequence goes on along the minus strand of JAKGSA010001210.1, from coordinate 44,592 downwards.
TTATGCGGTAACACATAAAAAAACAGTCAAATTGAAAACATCCTCCTTTATTGAAGTCGGATAAAAATTGCATATATCTATATACATTTGAAAAAGAAATTTATTCCAAATCATATTATATTTTATTTACTTCTCATACGTACATATTCATATGATTTCAATCATAACACGAAATATTGTTCTTCAATTAACACGCAATTATTCAGCGTGATCGAATAATACCGCCTTCTAATTTGACGTTGTTTAGCGAAGTCATGTGCCAAGTTATGTTAATGTATGTACTATAGCTTCTATTTTCTTATTTAATGGTACATATTTTGAAAATATTTGTAGAATAAATATTTTTTAGAGAAGCCATGGTAGGTTGTGAGTTCGATTCTTACTCCAAGAAATGAAATTCTTCATTTCCTGGGTTCGGTAACAAGGCAAAGCGCGGAGTTAAGTTCCGCCACTCAGCACGCAATGCCTCAATTCGGCGGAAAGTGAGGAACGGAGTGTTTTAACACTAGGTCTAGGTACTCTCTGCCTACCTTGCTACATGCGGGATACAGCGTGACGCTTTGTCCCATGGTAGCGCTGTGGGACAACGTCTAACAAGACTCGTTTAACCAATCTTATTTTTAATTTTAAGTAATCCTTAATTAACGAATCTATACCCGTGAGAATGATTATATTTAAGTAATGTTAATTTCCTTGCTATGGTAAGATTTGTAACGCTCTTTTGGAAAACAAAAAAAAAATTAAAAAATGCATTAAAGAGTTGAATTATTACGAATAACTCAAAAAATGTTCCTCAGATCTTAAATAAATATAAATGGGATCACATCAGAGGCGCAAAGTATCATATATAAAAATAATCATCAAAATGGCTTCACCCAGTACAAAAATTATGAGGTAACACACAAACAAAAAGAAAAAAAAAACTGCCTAATTGAGAACTTCCTTCTTTTTTAAAGTTGGTCAAAAATTTATAAAAAAATATGCCACACAGGCGAAGCCACCAACAAAACCTAATATTTAACTAATTTAATCAATCCTACATATAAAAATAAATATTTTTAACTAATTTTTAAACACATACACATACCCCATATTACCTTCACATTCGCATTCTAAGACGTATAGTTGTATAGTGGGGTAATATTTCTTGATTATTCCACCCTAGAGTGTATATTCCTCGCAAGAACTGGCTCGGCAATTACTGTTAGTGCAAAGTGCTATGAAGATGGTGGATAGAGAAATAAACAAAGAGAATCGTTGATGTAAGTTTCGCGGTAAAGTGATGTATGTTATGTACGTATTTAGTATGTTTCTAAGCTTAATCTATAGGTTATTTAATTCATTATGAGGTCGTGTCGTGGCGCAGAGGCACAAGCGTGCGACTGTAAACGCGACAGGTTGTGGGTTCGATTCCCACTTTTCTCACTCCAGGAAATGGAATTTTTCATTTCCTGGATTTGGTAACAAGGCAAAACGCGGCGTTGAGTGTGAACCTAGTGTCCAGACATTCTGGTCGCAGGTTTCCGCCCAAATTCCAGACATTACGTAGCGAAACTAAACGCTGTGCTTAGTCTTACCAGAGTCATATGAAAAAAAAATGTGATTGATATATTTTTAGCAATAACTTAATAATACTTACATACATAGCTTCACGCTGTATCCCGCATATAGCAGGGTAGGCAGAGGGAACCTAGAGTTAAGACACTCCGTTTCCCACTTTTCCACCAAACCTCCGTTTCCACCAAATTGAGGCATTGCGTGCTGAGTAGTGAAACTCAACGCCGCGCTTTGCCTTCTTACCAAACCCAGAAAATGAAAAATTCCATTTCCTAGAGTGGAAATCGAACCCACAACCTGTTGCGTTTAGTGTGCAAAGGCACATGGCGCAAAGGCGCCACGACATTATTGTATAGTTATTACTGCAAAATATATTTTTAATATGTTTAATTGAATAAAACTAGAATAACATAAAATCTATGTTTAAAATTAAAGTCATACCAGAAACACTAGCTATCATATAAGAAAAGAATCACCAAAATTGGTTCATCCAATCCAAAGTTATGCGGTAACACACATATAAAAGACAGTCGAATAGATAACCTTCTTCTTTTTTTGAAATCGGGTAATAAAGTCAACCATTTCGAAACATCACTAGGTTATTGCGTGAACGCATATGTACATATGTATGTATATACGTCCAGAGTAGACCCCACTATAGCGATATTAAGCATTCAAAGTAGTTTTAGATGCTTTTAGTGGCTCGCGTATTCGTATAGGCTTTCCCAATCACGTCGGCCCCAAAAGGAAATTAATCTCCATGTTTCTTTGGTGAAATTGTCAAATGTTTCTGTAAAGGAATGTTAGGGAAAGCTACTTTATTTGGCAATAAAAGGTTTTTTTTCACGCAGTTTCACGCTTTAACCCGCATTGCCAGTAGTTAGAGAGCGTCTAGTGTCAAGACACTACGGTTTCTACTTTTCCGAATTGCATTCATTGTTTGTTAGGTGATCAAACTCAACGCCGCACTTTTTCGTACCAAACGAACAAAACAATATGATTTAAACATTATCAATTCCCCAAGGGGGAATTGAACCTACAACCAGTCGAGTTTACAGTTAGACACTGTCCCACTGCGTCACAATTATCTTCACGCAGCTTTTCGTGCTTTTCGTGCTTTGCTTGTTACGTTGGGAGAAGCTAAGTTTATGATATTTTAATATTTTTAAAGTAAAACTTCTTTAGACTCGTGATTTGAAACTATATGTAACGAAAAAGTGACAAAAAGAAGAGGAACATATACGTCTGTAGGAAATAGTAAGATAGTATAATATTTAGTTTATTATATTTATTCTTTAAGTATGAGGAAACGGAAGCATTGTTAACGCACGTAACATAGCACACACTCTATCTCTTACAAGCACAGGTACAAAAAACATACTCACACGTACACACACGCGCGCACACACACACACACACGCACACACACAGAAACATTCACACATACACACAAACTCACACACACACATACACACATACACTCACACATATCACAAAAACATACAAATAGCAATTATATTGTAATTAAATTACATTGTAATATTTGTTGTGGAAGAGCGGGGCCTCCTAATACAGGCATTTCTTGCTTAAAGGAGGGCTCCAATCACGACCTAACAGAACATCTTTGTGAAAGTAATAAATTATTTTGTATTTTTTGTATTTGTACTTGTATCAAAATAATTAATATATTTTTTTTACAAAAATCGACTACAAAAAAAAACCATTAAAGAACTACTCCTTAGTACTTGAGATCATATTAGTCAGATTTAAATGAGACAATATGAGAAGTATAAGCTATCACACAAAAAAATAATCATCTAAATTGGGTCACCCAGTAAAAATTTATGCGGTAAAAAATCAGTTAAAACAAATATAAATCATATGTTGACCTTCGAGAACACAGTATCAATGATACTGAAGGAAAGTCATGTAAAAAGCATGAGGATCCCCCGCATGAGGACCCCCCGCAACTTCATGCTGTATCCCACATACAGCAGGGTAGGCTGAGGGAACCTAAGAACCTAGTGTACACTCCGTTCTCTTACAACAATTTCGTTCCCCACTTTCCGCTAAATTGAGGCATTGAGTGTTGAGTGGCGAAACTCAACGCCGCGCTTTGCCTTGTTACCAAACCCAGGAAATGAAAATACTAACATTTCCTGGAGTAGGAATCGAACCCACAGCCTGTCATGTTTACAGTCGCACGCTTGTGCCGCTGCGCCACGACAGGCATTAAAATATTAAAAATATTATTTAATATGTATTTTTATTTATCACCATAATACTAAAGTAGAACACAAGTGTTATTGTCTCAAATAATTATATTATTAGGCACTATATCAAGTAGTCTTAGTTCAATTATGTTAACTGGCCGCGTGCTACGAGGTTTGACTGGATAATTAATTAATTGACGTAATAAATCATAATTGTTCCATATATGTATGTACTATTCATATATATGGTAGATTGTGCTTAAACGTTTAATATATAAGTGATTTTAGTTCATTACCTCGCTTTGGCAACAAGGCAATGCGCGGCGTTGAGTTCCGCCACTCACTCAATGCCTCAATTCGGCGGTAAGAGGGGAACGGAAATATTAAAAGAGAACGGAGTGCTTAACACTAGGTTCTCTGATTCCCTCTGCCTACCCTGCTATGTGTGGAATACAGCGTGAAGCTAAAAACAAATAGTTGTTATTATTATTCAATTTAATGTAATTTATTGTATTTTTTTCAATAGTATGTTACAACAAAACTTTGTAGTGAACCAATTTTTGATAATTCTTCTTTTATGTGATAGCTATACGCTCCTGATGTGGAAACTCTGAGTAAAAATCGAACCCACAACCAGTGTTTACAGTCAGACACTGTCCCATTGCACCATGAAGGCATTTGAAACTTTTATAACTTAGGAAACGAAAAATATATTTGGAAAACGGATAAAAATTTGAACGCAGCGGGACTTGAACCCGCGCCTCTTGGATACCGCCCAAGCGCTCTGACCACTAAGCAATGCGTTCTACATCCGGCTGCGTCGAAATTCTTATAAGCTTTTTACAACTTATTTATGATGTTAGGCACGCGGGTTCAAATTTTTATACGGTCTCTAAATATGTGTTTCGTTTCCTAAGTGTGGGATTAACACTTTAAAACTTCAAAAATATTAAATAAAATAGCATTCTCTCTTGCCAAATGATTGTTCTTTGAAATAATCATTGGGTAGCAGAAATTTGGAAAAATCTCTCAACTTTTATAATTTTTATTGTTAGAATTATTGATTATATTTGCAAACTCCTAAAAAGGAGGAGATTTTCAATTCGACAGTTTTTTAAGTGTGTTACCGAAAAATTTTTTGCTGGGTGAACCAATTTTGATAATCCTATTTTATATGATAGACAGTGCTTCAGATATAGGCCTATTTAAATTGAGCTAAAACCTGACGAACAGTTTTTGTTTTATTCTTAATAATTTAAATTTTTAGTGCACTTTTATTATGCAGTTAACTACAAAATTTAAACCAAAAACTGAAAACTAGTACATATATATGTATAAGATTACTATAAAACATTCAGCCACGTCAACTTTAGGTGAAATTCCGTAGAGAATGCTCGATTTATAGGACACCTTCCGTTTCAATTTGCGAGCTGCACGCGCTCGCTCTCCGGGGAGCGCTTCTGGAGGCCTGACCCGAACCAAATAGGTACATAATGTTACAAGGAATAGGCATTCACATGGAATTTTATATATATTTTTTAACCAAAACTTAAAAAAAAGAGGTTATGAATTCGAATATTTTTTTTATATATAGGTATATACTTTAAATAAAAACACATTAAAACACACATAAGAAATTGTGTACTTATCTCTGAAAGAGATTTCTTCCAACCAACCTGTGGAAGTAAGTGAAAAAAACATTTAGTGGGACAACCAGAGTGATATATAAATATTTTCTTTTTCTTTTTTTTTAACTTCACGCTGTATCCCGCATATAGCAGGGTAGGCAGAGGGAACCAGAGAACCTAGTGTTAAGGCACTCCATTCTCATTCAACAATTCCGTTCCCAACTTTCCGCCGAATTGAGGCATTGCGTGTTGAGTGGCGGAACTCAACGCCGCGCTTTGCCTTGTCACCAAACCCAAGAAATGAAAATACTAAATTTTACATTTCCTGGAGTGGGAATCGAACTCACAACCTGTCGCGTTTACAGTCGCACGCTTGTGCCTCTGCGCCACGACAGGCGTTAAAATATGAACGTAATGTAGTTTATTGGACTTTTTAAAAAAAAAAACAATTGAATGGAGATTTTTTTTCTTTTTTTGAAGTAAGTTAATAAATAAGTTTCTTGTATTACCTTAATTGCAGCAAAAATTGTGACGTTTAAAGTAATTAATAGATAGTTACTTGGGGAGTATAACAACGCTTGTAGTTAAAGTATGAATGTTTTATTACTTTCTGTATATGTATAAACGCCTGTCGTGGCGCAAAGGCACAAGTGTGCGACTGTAAACACGAAAGGTTGTGGGTTCGATTCCAACTCTAGGAAATGTAAAAGTTTAGTAATTTCTTTTTCTGGGTTTGGTAACTAGGCAACGCTCAGCGTTGAATTCCGCCACTCAGCACGCAATGCTTCAATTCGGTGGAAAGTAGGGCACGGAGTGTCTTAACAGTTTAACTTAGCTAAAAAATCAAGTTAGCACACGAAATTTCATGGATAACGAAATTTGATCCAACTATATTTTTTCTATTTTTTTTTAAATTCACGCTGTGTAGGTAGGCAGAGGGAACTTGAGAACCTAGTGCTAAAACACTTCATTCTCTCAATTCTTACATTTCCTACTTTCCGCTGAATAGAGGCATTATGTGCTGAGTGGTGGATATCACGGCACAATTTGTAAATATTAATCTATATATAAATACGTAAAGCAAAAACTTTGTACCCCGTTTTACGAAAATTAAGCGAACGGAGGCGCATGAAACTTGGCACACTTATATTTTATATAGAGAAGGAGTGCAGAATGCTATTTTTTTAAATTTTGCGTAAAAAATATATTAAATAAATAAAATAAATGATACACACTACCATGGTTCGATATTCACGTTTATATAAAGTGACATATACATACATTGACATTACAACGCGTTGTTAACGCGTCACCGGGACCACTGGTTATTATAATTATATATGTTTTATATTCGCATTTCCTGAAGCTGAAATCGAACCCATAACCTGTCGCGTTTACAGTCCTACGCGTGTATCACTGTGCCACGACAGCCAAATTTAAGTTGAGTCATTTTATGGAAACTTTCGAAATTTTTGACAATAATTAAGCAATTTTTCGACGCAGAAACTTAATAACAAGTTGTCCTAAACAAGAAACTTGTTACAACAATATGGTCAACTTAGTAAGATTATAAAGTTTGAAGCTACGAAGATTGATTATGGGCGAGACTTCAAAGGCCATGCGTCTCTTTAGCAGTGGGATCATATTATTTTTCATATATTTTCAAGTAAATTTGGTAGGCAGAGAGAACGCGGTGTTAAGACACATATTTTTTTAATTTATGATTATTTTGTATTGGCTGGCGGAACTCAACGCCGTCCTTCACCTAGATAAACCGAAATGTTTTTATAATATAAACATATTTTTATATAAAGATTAAACTCATAGCAGTGGCGAGGGTTCAAAATTTTAGTCAGGCAAGCCGGTAAATTTAAAGAAGCAGAAGTATATTTACATAGTCGGTACATACATTTAGAGAAAACCGATATAGGATGTGAAGGTATTTAGTAATTTCACTATGGAATTTTGGCGATGACCTATTTTTTTAGGTGCTTAAGATGTCAGAGCTCGGTTTTTTTGCAATTTTATGCCCAATATTTTCCTGGCGCTCTTTGGCGTACCTTTGGCGTACTTTAAAGAGTTAGGCGAGCCGGTGGGAACCGTGTTGTATGGACGTCTCGCCACTGACTCGTGTGAATTGTAAACCATTCACGAATAAGAAAAAAAAAAGTCCCGCTGAGTTTCTTGCGTCGGTTCTTCTCAGGTCTGAGGCATTAAATTTAGTGAACCGGTGGTATATTATTTGACGTTCAAAAAATGAAGCATGTAACTTCTTATTTTGAATAGAATTATTTGACTTTGACTTTGACTCATAGCCATCGAATACCCAGTCAGATACTTCACAACCAATAAATTAAAGGCAAAAAATATATAAAAAGCCACCGTTTTGATTTTTAACCAATTTCAAAAAAGGAGGAAGTTTTCAATTCGACTGTATTTTTTTTTAATATATAGGCCAAGTTACTGCATAACTTTTTACTGGGTGAAGTAAGTAACATTGAGTTTCAAATTACAATCATTCTAAAGACGTTTGACTTCAAAAAATCACAAGATAGTTGTTTTAAGTGCCTTTACTGTAAGAAATATAAATGTCATATTTACTGTAAGAATATAATTATCGAATTCAGGGGGAAAACGGCGAACGGAGTGTCAAGGCACTAAGATCAATCTGACTATCCTGATATGCGGGATAAAGCGTGAAGCAGCTTTTTTTAGCTTCACGTTGTATCCCGCACATAGCAGGCATAGACAGAAGGAACCCTAGAAACTAGTGATAAGACACTCCTTTCTCTTAAAATTTCCGTACCCCAGCAGTTAAAGCTGGTTTTTGTTATTATATCATTGTAATTTTCACATTATTTCTATACTCATCTGCGTAAAAAACCATTAAAATAAAGAGAAACATAAGTAAAATGCTACTACATCGTTGCATTAGAGGAGCCCGCAAAAATCCTAACTTTATGTCCCACGGTGCGTACAACGAAGCTGCATAACGCTGGTGAGCGTAAACGTACAGAAATTTATTTTTTTTTAGCTTCACGCTTTTTCCCGCATATTGGGATAGTTTTTTTTTTTATCTTCACGCTGTATCCCGCATATAGCAGGGTAGGCAGAAGGAACCTGAGAACCTAATGTTAAGACACTCCGTTCTCTTACAACAATTCCGTTCCCCACTTTCCGCCAAATTGAGGCAGGAGTCAGAGGGCCAAAGGTCAGAAGGCCAAATTAAAACGTTGTAGGTTGAGCGATGGAGCTTAAAGACGTGCTTTTCCTCATCACAGCGGAGTGGCTCCAATAACATATACTATATGCATATTTGGACTGATGAATATTTTTTTTTCTGTTTTATGGATAATGGATGGCAAACGAGCAGAAGGACCACCTGATGTTAAGTGGTTACCTTCGCCCATGAACATCTACACCACCAGAGATGTTGTAGATGCGTTGCCAACCTAGAGGATACAGATGAAAGGGGAGGACAATGTAGTAGTCCGCTATCGGAACCACCACATTTTGTGGAAAGAATGGGTGGGAAAGGGGAATTTTTTATTTGCAATATATTATTATTATTTTTATTTGTTTGGTAAAGATATAGTATATTCTTAACCAACTTCAAAAAAAGAAGAAATTCCTAATTCGATTGTATTTTTTAAGTGTGTTAATATATAACGCATAACTTTTTACTGGGTGGACCAATTTTGATGATCCTTTTTTTATATGATAGCTAGTTCTTCTGATGTCGTCCCGCTTAAATTTAGTAAATATCTGATGAGTAGTTTTCGGATTACTTTTCAGTACATTTTATTGGAAGTCGGTTTTCTTTTTTCTTAAAATCTCTAAAATGCCATATATATTTGTTATTTTTTATACCTACCTAAACACCCAACACTGTAAGAATACCCTGCCGTATATTTCCACGCCCCTACAAACGCAGCTGTATACTATGGTACACAATAACACTAAAATAAACGCAAGCTATTGCACACGTACCCTGATTTCTTTGCTACGGTCTCTCGTGAGTACAAATCAACGCTTAGTAATGGCTTGATACTTTTACACTAGTAATAAATCCATCTATCGTGTGTTGTGGCGCAGTGGAACTGGGACTGTAAACGTAAATGTGGGTTCGATTCCCACTAGGGGGAATGATTATATTTAAATTATTGTAATTTTCCACTCTGATTCTGGTTAACAAAATGTGGCGTTGAGTACCGCGATTCAACACACCATGTATCTATTTTAACGCCTGTCGTGGCGCAGAGGCACAAGCGGATGTCTGTAAACGCGACAGGTTGCAGGTTCGATACCCGCTCCAGGAAATGAAATTTTTCATTTCCTGGGTTTGTTTACTAATACTTTTTCAGTAATAATAAATCTATCTGTCGTAGCGCAATGAGAAACGGCTTGACTGTAAACGTAAGTGGGTGGGTTCAATTCCCACTCGAGGGAAAAATTATTAGCATTCCTCCACTCTGGTAACATAAAGCGCGGCGTTGCGTCCCGCCATTTAACATGCTATGTCTTAATTTCAGGTAGAAAGTGGGGAATACAGTGTCTTGACACTATGTTGCTAACTACCCCTGCTTTGCAAAATAAAGCAGAGAGCTAGTATTTTTTACTTTTTTTGTACTTAGTTATTAAAGGAATAAAGATACTCTTTCTGGTTCGTTGTGGGTTCGATTTCAACTCGGGGTAATGAATGTACTTAAATTAAATGCATTTATAAATTACGATAAAATAAAACGGCCTGAGTACCGCCACCTAACACATTATGTCTCTAATTCGGGTGGTTTCTGACGAATAGATTGTCTGGACACTATGCTCTCGGTAACTACTTCTGCTATGCGAGATAAAGCGTGAACCTGTTTTTCACTTTTTGTTAGTACATACAAAAACTACGAACACAGTCGGATTCCGCCAATAAAACGTGAATCCCAACGTTTTTTAGGTTTTGCACGGTCGACTTTATTTGAGTCGAGTGCGTCGACGTTCCGAGCGGAAATTTTCACGCAAAGCGGGGGATGTTAATGAGCGTACTTGAATACAAAGAATCGTTCTGTTTTCATGTACTCGTATCTACCTTTGTAGTTGACATCGGGATCAAGAATGGCGTTGAATTGTTAGTTTTGTGAGTTTATTGTTGATGATTTGAATTTATTTATTATTAAGAGCAGCTTTATGCTTTATTTTGTATAGGAGAGAACCTAGTGTCAAGACACTCTGTTCGAATTTGAAACATTGCGTGTTAAGTGGCGGATTTCAACGCCGTGCTTTGTCTTGCGAGAGAGAAATGAAAATAATTAAATATGATTAGTACCCCGAGGGGGAGTCGAACCCACAACCAATATCGTAATAGCCAGATGCTATCCCACTGCGCCATGATGATGATGACCTCATTATTATAAATTATATAGATTAAAATGATTATTAAAATTTATTTTATTATAAATTGCTAGATGGACCGACGACCTAGTCCAAATTGCGGGAAAGCGCTGGATGCAGGAGGCATCCAGTCGTGCTACATGGCGATCTATGGGGGAGGCCTATGTCCAGCAGTGGACGTCTTCTGGCTGACGACGACGACGATAAATTGCTAATTTAAATATTACTTTAAAAATAAATTTAATTAAATCTTTACAAATTAAGTAAAGATATTGGAATTAATTCTTCTAAAACAATTCTTTGTTAGAAATGTAGTTGTTTTAATAATTACTGTACATTTTTCCTTTAACGAGCTGTGTCAAATTTTGGTTGAGTTTAAAGTTATTTTCAGTATTTTCATGTACTTTTACTACAAAATTATAACGCATTTTTAAACGACTTCCGAAAAACCAAGGAGTTTCTCAATTAGACTGTACTTTTCTATGTGAGATACCGCATAACTTTTTGCTAAATACATACATACATAGCTTCACGCTGTATCCCGCACATAGCAGGTTAGGCAGAGGGAACCTAGTGTTAAGACACTCCGTTCCCGACTTTCCGCCAAGTTGAGGCATTGCGTGCTGAGTGGTGGAACTCAACGCCACGCTTTGCCTTGTTACCAAGCCCAGGAAATGAAAAATTCCGTTTCCTGGAGTAGCATTTGAACCCACAACCTGTTACGTTTACAGTCGTACGCATGTGCCTCTACGCCACGACAGACGCATTACTTTTTGCTGAGTGAACTAATATGATTATTATTTTTTATAAGATTGCTAGTGTTTCTAATGTGGTTCCATTTAAATTTATTTAAAATCCGACAAGTAGTTTTTGAGTTATTCGTAATAATTTTATTTTCTAGTGCATTATATTTGAAATCGATTTTCTTTTCTTATTATTTTTTTATGCCAACGAAGTAATCAAACAAAACAAACAAAAATATAGATTGAACGATTGATCAACTAATATTCAGTGCCCCATACTTCAATGGCAAAGTGCGCTCATTAATGACATCGCGCTGCGTGAAAAATTCCTCTCAGAGCGAAGGCCCACTCGAGCCAAATAAAGTCGAGCTCACAACAGCCTGTATTAAATTCTTGCCTTAATAAACTTCCAATTTTTTTTCATTTATTAGCCTTTGCCTGTATTTGAAAATGCCTGTTTGGTATTTTGGCAGTATATTTTTTATTAGAGAAAAACTATATATGAAGAGGAAGTTAAAATTTAGAAAACGCTTTTTGAGGTTGAAAATATTTATTTATTTACTTCTATAATCAAGTTTTTTTAGGCCTGTTATGGCGCAGAGGCAGGAACGTGAGACTAAACGCGACAGGTTATGGGTTCGATTCCCACTCCAGGAAATGGAATTTTTCATTTCCTGAGTTTGGTAACAAGGCGACGCGCAGCGTTGATTCCGCCACTCAGCACGCAATGCGTCAATTCGGAAGAAAGTGGGGAACGGAGTGTCTTAACACTAGGTTCCCTCTGCGTACCCTGCTATATGCGGGATACAGCGTAAAGCTATGTATGTATATATAATAAAAATAACTTCAAGTCATTTTGAGCTCCTCCAAAATATATTATTATCTTTTAACTATATAATAATATTCATTTTCCATCTACTGTGAGAAAAAACGTGGTGATGATTTCCACTCGACATGCAACATCTCGAATTCCGGAAAGCGAAAAACGGAGTGTTTTAACACTAGGTTCTTTTTGACTGTCCTGCTATGTAGTATCTCGCATACTCCATACAAATATTAATAACCTCATAGTTGATTATTGTACAACAACTACGTACCTTTTAATGGTCAGCTGAAACTCTTATAATGTTCAATGAAAACACAATATGTACGGAAATTGGATCTAGGTATAAAAGCATACTACCTTCATGAGTAATTATATTATTTTTATAGACCTTTCATAAAGCAGCTATCTAATTAGGTGCAATAATTTAATAGATAGTCGTTCGATATGTAATATATATTGAAAAATAGGTTATGAGTTGCCTCTTGTCTGTTAGCAAAAAATAAACGATTTCAAATAAAATACACTACACAGTTACATTATTACGTATAACTCGAAAACTAGATCAAATCTTAACTAAATTTAAATGGGTGGTACCATTACAAATACTAGCTATCATATACAAAAAGAGTCATCAAATTTTGTTCACTCAGTAAAAAGTTCTACGGTGACACACAAAAAACAATCTAAAAGAAAAAAGTTCACAACCTCCTTCTTTTGAAATCGGTTAAAAATAGACTATATTACTTTTAACGTAATGGCAAAATTTCGAAAACGTTGAAAATTTGAAACTAAATTTATTACATTTTTTTTTTAGCTTTACGTATCCCGCATATAGGCAGAGGGAACCTGAGAACCTAGTATTAAGACACTCCGTTCCCCACTTTCGGCCGAATTCAGAATTGAATTATTACTAATTTCAAAGAACAAAGCCTAAAAAATATTAAAAAAATATCACCCGCGACTTACACAAACCGTACGCCGCCCTAACTGCCTTCTAATCAAGCGTTTTGAGTGCGTGCACTCATGAAGTGCCTTTAGACATCAAAGGCCGCCAAGGAGATTGGGGGTACGAAAATCATTTATTAGTTGCCAAAAAGGGAGGAATTTGCGGTTTTCTTATACCCTATTCTCTAGAAATCGGCTTCTTTATATAAGGCATTCTCTTTGTAGATGGAAAGAGGATTGAAGATTTCCTTAATTAGGCTTTGAGCTTGTATGCGCTATTAAATATGTGGACTTTGTCTTGGTTATTATCACTGTAATGAGTTTGTTTTAATAATCATGAAGTTCTCAATTTGACTGTATTTTTACTGCTGTTTAACTTTTTACTGGTGTTTTTTATATCATAGCTAGTGCTTCTGAGGTTCCATTGAAATTTAGTTAAGATCTGACAAATAGTTTTTGAGTTATTTGTAATAATTTAACTTTGTATTTTTTTACTTACATTAATAGTGATGATTCTTTTCAATACGATGCCAGATATGGTCTTATTTAAATTTGCTTCCTTTATTAGTTAAAATCTCAATTATTTCATAAAAGAATTTGTTAATCATATGTCATTATGATTCAGTTGATACAAATGTTGTAGTCAAATGCTACTTGAAGAACTACTCAGCAACAAAATAAGCAGAAAGAACCTATCGTCAAGAGCCCCGATTATGACTTCAAATATGTAGCTGTTTATATCTCGTTCGATATTTTTTTCATTTCAGTTCTGTTTAGGAGTTATTAGGAAAACAAAAAACACAAATAAATAGATATACATACTTAAATTATATATTTCCAAAATATATATTTTTATGATGGTTAATTCAAAAGAACATTCCCATTGGTTATATAAATTTCATGAAAATGTCTTATAAGTAAATTCTTCTTTTGTTCTATTTAAATATTTTCTGTCCTCAATTACGGTTCGTACTGCAATAGTAATAATAAATATTTTTTAGTAACATTATAAAGATAAAGAGGTCTGTCGTGGCACAAAGGCAGAAGTGTGCGACTGTAAACGCGACAGGTTGTGGGTTCGACTCCCTTTCCAGAAAATGAAAATAATATTTAGTATTTTTATTTCCTCGCTCTGGTAACAAGGCAAAGCGCGGCGTTGAGTTCTGCCACTCAGCACACAATGCCTCAATTCGGTGGAAAGTGGGGCACGGAAATGATAAAAGAGAACGGAGTGTCTTAACACTAGGTTGTCTGGTTCCCTCTGCCTACCCTGCTGTGTGCGGGGTACAGCGTGAAGCTAAAAAAAAACATTTTTCCGTTATTCGGGATATATCGTGAAGCTAATATGAGATGATATTATCATTAAGATAAATGTATTATAAAATTAAAGATTAAGTTTTTATTATCAGTTTCTGGCTAAAACAAAAATTTAAGAAAAGTCTAGTTAAGTATGTGGTAATTACCTTAAACAGAATGCAGCGTTGAGTTCCGCTTATCAACACGCATAGTTACACGATTTCAGACAGAAAGTGGGGGCGGAATAAGTTAAAACAAATATTACGCTAATACTATAATACAAAACCCGACGTAACGACGAAAAACCTATATATATTTTCGAGAGATAAAAGAGACAACGAGCAACGCTCAGCACAAGTTACTGGTTGGATCGATCTGATTAGCATTAAATAGCTATTATAGACGATGAGACGGAGTTCTTAAAATATCTAAAAGCTTAAAATTGTATAAAAAAAATATTTAATAATCAATACATTTTGTTCAGGAGGCCGCTATATTACACCTACAGTAGGGTAGTCGGAGAAACCTAGTGTTAAGACACTCCATACGCCGCTTTCTGTCTGAATATTATACATTGAATATAAAGTTGGTCCTTTAGCTTAACACCGCGCTCTGTCTTACGAGAAGGAAGTTATAAAATAATTAAATATAATAATTCATCTGATTGAAAATCTAATACACAAACAATATCGTTTAAAGTCCCATGATGACCTCCAAATACAGCAGGTTCTTGCGCTTTACCTAACATGGGAGGCAGAGGAATTGAACACTGTGCTTTTACCAGAGCGGAAATTAAAAAAAAAAACAGAAATAACCATTCACCTGAGTGAGAATTGAACCCACACCAACCACGACCTCCAAATACTTGTATATTTAAATTTACAAAAAACATAAATTTTACCTGGCCTCATAGCAATTTTGCTAATAATATCAGTCAGTTCCCTAGAAAACACGTCCACTACGCTTCTATTGCCGTACCATACGTCTAACGCGCTGTTGGATATCCACTTTGAAGGCCTATAGTCTCTTGTGGGCTTGTTCTCTTCGTTTATTCTTACTCTTTTAGTATTAACGACGTATATGAGGATTACTAAAGTAATACTTATTGATTTTAGAAATATCATTTTAATTTCTTCAATTTAATTTAATTAAAAAAAAAGAAATTCGACAACACTTGAAACAAAATCGATTTGAAATAAAACACAATAAAATTACGAATATCTCAAAAACTACTATACAGAACTTAATAAAACTTAAATAGGACCAAATTAAATACAATAGCTAATTTTAACTAGATTTAAATGTAATCACATTAAACGCACTAGCTATCATATGATGAGATAGAATCATCAAAATCGATTCACTTAGTAAAAAGTTATAAGAAAAGTACAATCGAATTTGCTTTTTATTTGAAATAACACACATAAAAAAACTATTGAATCGAGATCCTTTCCACGTATATGTTACCTAATAGCTTCAAGACGTTCTAGCAACTATCTATTATTGACCAGATAATAATCGTATAATGGTTGATCAAATAAAGTAACATGACAAGTAGTTGTATCATGTTTGCTTTCCATTGTTAGTGCCTTTTGTTCTTTGTTACGTTGTTATGCTAATATTAAAAAATGCAGAAGATTTTTAATGCAAGGGAAATTATAGTTTATTTTTAATATGATTTTATATGAATAAAATAGTGTGAGACGCCTGTCGTGGCGCAAACAAGGGTGTAACTATAAACGTGACAGATTCTGGGTTCGATTACCACACCAGGAAATGAAAATATTGAATAATAGTTAGTATTTTCATATTCTTGCTCTGGTAACAAGGCAAAACGCGGCGTTGAGTTCCGTTACTCAGCACGCAATGCCTTAATTCGGAGTAAAGTGGGGAACTGAATTGTTGTAATAGGACGGAGTGTCTTAACACTAGGTTCTCAGGTTCCCTCTGTCTATTCTGCTATATGCGGGATACAGCGTGAAGTTAAAAAAAATGAATTATAAAGTTATTGTGGTGTATTGGATTGATGATTGTGAGTTCGATTTCCATTTCGGTGATGATTAGATTAAGTTTATTTTAACTTTTCTGCGTTTTTTTTTTTTTTTTTTTCTTTTTTATGCAACACACCACGAACTTCTTTTGTCCGTGCTCTTTTCTGCTCTTTTTTTATTTTTCTTTTTGTGATTTTGCTTTATGATCTTTATATACTCATTTATACAAAGTATGAAGGCCAGAAGGGCCCTGTTTGAAGATTTACATTTATTTCGTGTTAGCGAGGCCTGAAGGGCCTTGCTCAGGGTCTTTTTGTGTTGTGTCATGTCCAGTGATTACTTGTTTGTGCCGTCTTAGTTTTGCCTCCTTGTTCCTGTGAGAGATAACCATTTTAATATTATAGTCGGTTAGATCAGCCGTTGACGCATGCTTCGTAACTTCGTAACTTTTCTGTTTAGGTAATGCAAAACGCGGTGGTGAGTATTGCTAATCAATGCGTAATGTTTCGATTACGTTTGAAAGATTGGGAACGGAGTGTCTTAAAACCAAATTCTTTCTAACTTCTCAAATAAGAGGGAAAAAATTCCGTTCTCTATTTTCCGAATTCAAATCATTGAGTGTTGAGTGGCGAAATACAATTTCGCGCTTTTTATCAGAATCGAAAAGTGAGAATAATTTAAATATCCCCGAAATGGGAATCGAACCCACAACCAATTTTGCTTACGGTCGACGGAGATTCACTACGCCACAATAACTCCTAATAAGTCGCGAATTCGGGCGGAAAGTGGAGAATGGAGTATCATAATGGAGGATATAATAGTATATGACAATAGGAAATAACACCTGTTGTGGCGAGGCACAAATGTGCGTGAGAGGCACAAATGTGCGGCTGTAAACACGACAGGTTGTGGGTTGCCCCTCAAGGAAATGAAGTATGTTCATTCTTGTTCTGGGCTTGTTCTGGGTTTGGCAACAAGGCAAAGCGTGGCGTTGAGTTCCGTCACTTTGCACGCAACACTCAATCCGGCGGAAAGTGGGGAACGAAATTGTTGAAAGAGAACGAAGTGTCTTAACACTAGGTTCTCAGGTTTCTTCATCCTACCTTGTTATATGCGGGATTCAGCGTGAAGCTAACCAAAAGAGTACTATGCCAAGATTATTAAAAGGATAAAGATTATATATGATTTTTTGAAAAAATATATAGTAATTATCTAGAAAATAACGCAAAAACTCAAAATAATTAAACTTGTTCAACAGCAAACAGAAATAGTCGCATTATATTAACATAGTTTTAATTTGGCGTGGTGCCTAAGTATTTACTCCGCTACTGTTACTTTGGAGATCTTTATTTAGTGAATACAAGTTATACTAATGTATTTGCACGGTATTTGCTCAAAAAGTTGTTTCAATCCTAATTCTACGTAAACATTTTTTATTTAATTTCACGCTGTATCCTGCACGTAGCAGGATAGGCAGAAGGAACCTGAGAACCTAATATTAAGACACTTCGTTTTCTTTTAAAATTTCTGTTCACCACTTTCCGCCGATAGAGGCATTGCGTGCTGAGTAGCGGAACTCAACGCCGCGCTTTGCCTTGTTACCAAATCCAAGAAATGAAAATACTAAATTTTACATTTCCTGGAGTGGAAAACGAACCCACAACCTATCGCGTTTACAGTCGCACGCTTGTGCCTCTGCGCCACGACAGGTGTCTTCTATGTGGAATTCTATGTCAACACTTTTTTTGAATTTCACGCTGTATTCCGCATGTAGCAGGATAGGCAGAGGGAACTTAAGAACCTAGTGTTAAGACATTACGTGCTTAGTGGCGGAACTGAACGCCGCGTTTTGCCTTGTTACTAGAGCGAGGAAACGAAAATATTAAATATTATTTTATATTTTCATGTATTTAATATGTTAAAGTTTGTTGAATAATTAACTTAATGGATTCTAAAGCATGTTTTCATTTCTTTGTTCTGGTAAGGTAAAACCACGGCGTTGAGTTCCGGCACTTTACACGCAATGTCTCGAATTCGGGCAGAAAGCGGTGAATGGAGTGATTTGACACTATGTTCACTCTGATTGATTTTCTATGCGGGATAAAGGGTCAAACTACTAAAGCATATTGGTACTCAGCTTGCATACGTTGATAAGTGGACCTGTATATTTTTTGAATATCCATAGAATAAATAAATTTATCAAAGAATTTCAAGGAAATTAAATACATATGTAGAAATTCCTGCTTCGATTGAAATTATGCTTTAAACATGATAACTAATTCAGGCCTGGTACGGATATAGGTACAAAGGGTTCTGCCCCCGACTTGCTTCGCTAATTCGCGCTTGCAATGGTAAATAAGAATTAAGATTTTAACAAAATCGACTTCAAGTATCGTCAAATTTTGATTTAATCTAAGTGCAAGCACTAGCTATCATATAAAAAAGGATCATGAATATTTGTTCACCAAGAAAAAAGTTATGCGATAACACACAAAAAACAGATAGTCGAATTGACAACCTCAGCCTTCTTTGATGTCGGGTTAAAAAAACAAAATAACTCATTAGTAGATTCTTCCTATTTATCCTTCATATAGTACGCAAAGGCAAGGCACAGCACGGCGTTGAGTTCCGCTAATCAGCACGCAATGCTTCGATTCGGCGGATTTTGGGGATCGAAAATGTTAAAAGAGAACGGAGTGTCTTAAAACTAAGTTGTCTGGTTTCTGCCTACCCTGCTATATGCGGCAGGCAGCGTGAAGCAATAAAAAATATTGTAGTAAAACGAATTTTTGGTTAAAAAATTGTAATTTTGTACCATATCTGAGCGCTAATGGAATCCTTTTAGCGTATTCCAGAAAGACGTCCACATGAATATCAATCGCGAAACACAATAGCGTTTGTTCTCGCCATTTCCACCCATTATATTTCTTACATTATTCAATACGTTTGTGATGCGGTAGTGCAATAGTGCAGTGTACATACAGTTACATCTGAGTTTTAATTTTGTAACCGATTTTAAAAGAAAGGGTTAACGAATTTTGATGATCCCTTTTGTTATGATAGCTAAAGCTTGTGATGTGGTCCCATTTTAATATAGCTAAGATATGACGAGTAGTTTTTGAGTTATTCGTAATAATTTTATTTTGTTGTGTAAAAATAAATATGATTTATTGTTTTAAATGGCTGTTTTAAAACTTCTAAGTAGCAATACGCTTTATCACTCATGTCACAGTACTCAAAGAGAACCTAATATAAACTTATACTATTCGCTGATTCCCACCCGAATTTTAGATATTGTTTGTTAAATGGCAGATACACAACATTCTAAGTAAAACATTTAAACCATATTAATAAAAAAATGTTATAAGTTGTACTCCGGGAAATATTTATGCTTACTAGTGTCCCCGTTGACGCGTTAACAACGCGATGTCTTTAGTAATGTATATGTCACTTTGTATAAACTTGGATTTAAAACCATGGCAATGTGTCTAACATTTATTTTATTATTTTAATATATTGATAATACATTATATAAAAAAATATTAGCATTCCACACTCCTTCTCTATATAAACTATAAGTGTGCCAAGTTCCATGCTCCTCCATCCGCTTAATTTTCGTAAAAAGGGAGTTTTTGCTTCACGTATTTTCATATAGGCTATATATAGATATCAAATTGTCTTCGACCTCATGCATAAATTATAAAAAGTAAAATTTCGTTTTTTACTGTTACTGGAGTAATTTCAAGAAACCTACTCTCAGTACTTTCTTACGTTCAAGCAACTTAAATACCAAATTTCAGATTTTCACGCACAGTAGTTTCGGCTGTATATGATCTGTAATTTATTTAGATAAATAAGACTAATATATAGAGGCATTAGTTACTTGCCTTCTATTCAAACAATACAAAATGAAAAACATTACTATATAGAATTCTGCGTCACAGGAGTCGCCCTAGCGACTCTGCAGTTCTAAGTTGATGGTCTCCTCGGAGGCCAAGCCAGGGTCAGAGCTCTACAAGCTCGGCCATCCACAAAACCTGGTAACGCTGTCGAAGCCATTATGACCAAAAGCATACTACACAAAAAAAATCTAGAATTCAATCCATCGTGGTGCAGGTCCAGTGACAGCTTTTGACTGTAGTTACAATGGTTGTGAGTTCGATTTTCACTCGAAGGACATCATGAAATATCCGGAATTCGGACGGAAATATAATTAATATTTAAATTATTTTCGTATTCCGTTAAGAAAAAGCACAGCATTCGGGTCTCCATCTCAATCGGCTATTATTCGAATTCGGACGGAAAGGCGACGGAGGGTCTTAAACCTGACATTGCTTATATGTATATAAGATTTAAAAAAAAGATTCGGCGGAAAGTGGGGAACGGAATTGTTGAAAGAGAATAGAGTGTCTTAACACTAGGTTCTCAGATTTCCTCTGCCTACCCTGCTATATACGGGATACATCGTAAAGTTAAAAAAAATAAATAAAAAATAACAAGCAGCTTCACGTTTTATCCCGCATAAAAGGGTAGGGTCAGAGAAACTAGTGTTGAAACACTCTGTTCACTTTCCGCTCGTTTTCGAGACACTGCGTGTTTAGTGGCGGAACTCAAAACTGCGATTGGTCTTACTAGAGCGAAGAAAAGATAATAATTTCAATATAACCATTTCCCCGTGTGGGATTCGAACCCATAACCAACCGCATTTACAGTTAGACAATGTCCCACTGCGCCATTCATTTTCATCATTAGTTATTTTCGAAAAAAGAACAATTTCGAATAAAACTATACTATACCTAAGTGTAAACCCATTATTATATCTTAAACTCAAATACCAACCGAATATATCCAGCCTTTTCTCTAGAATGTTTAAAATTTACGAGTACCATTGTTGGAGAAACAGATATTCCGTCCAATACAAGAGTAACAAATTACAAGGCATTCTTAAGTAAGTTTAAATGTCTATTGAAAATAAATTTATTTTGTGGAATCAAATTTCAGACATTGGCAAATACTTCAACGTAATCGGAGTTTAGGTTTTTTTGTTATAATTTTTAAATTCTTTTTCTAGCTTCACGCTGTATCCCGCACACGGCAGGGTAGGCAGAGGGAACCTGAGAACATAGTGTCAAAACACTCCGTTTTCTTAAGATTTCCATTGCAATTTTAACTGAATTGAGTCATTGCGTGGTAAGTGGCGGAACTTAACGCCGCGGCTTGCCTTGTTACCAGAGCGAGGAAATGAAAATATTAAATATTATTTATATATAGGTCAGAATAACACATACAACATTTGTGTTATTCGGCCTTTATATAACGATGAATATTAATAAATCATTTTGTGAATGAAACGACTATATTATTTTTTAAATTATGATATTTACAAATCAAAGAAAACACACTATAACGAACGAAAACAGTACAAAATTACAATTTTTACAGTGCCAACAGAAAGTTTGTTTGTAAAATTCATTTTAAAATCACGCGATCGCCGCTTCCCTCGCTCCTCTTGTTTTATTTAAACCGTCACATTCATTACTAAATTTTCTTTCTTCAAACATTTTCTTTCATTTACTGCTATTTTATGTAAATTTTCTAAGGAACAGTCCGTTCCGGTGCTGAAAAATAAAACAGTGCCTTTAATATTCCATTTTTATTACTAAATCATGAGATTTTTCGAAATGAAAGATTACGTTTTAATCGACGGAGGTACGTTTTTGTGAAATTATTTTGTTTTTCTTTATGTTATAATGGTGATTTTTCTTTAATAATGATAGCTATATATAAATTATACGTCTATGAGTAGTCTATTATAAACGCGTAGATTGTTTAATTTATCATCTACCTCTTTTTTGTAAAATAGTCGACTGACAAGTGACGTTTCTTATAGTGGGGATTTATAAGAAGGAACGTGACACACACACTTTCGTATCGACCGTTGTACAGTTCAGAACAATAAAGACAAACATTAATTAAAATGGTGACATTAATTAAAATGGTGTTTCTCTTTTATTCGATGAGCTAACAACAATAACCAACCATTAGCTCTTTTCGAGGAATGATCACAATTAGTTATTTTTTTATTTACCTACTCTAATAAGACTTTTATAGCAGAAAACTTTTAGTCAGAAAGCAGTGAGAAACCACTACCAAGACTCTCCGCTCTCTGCATTTTCTTTTAAGGCAAATATATTGCGTGTTGAGTAGTACAACTCAAGGCCATATCTTGTTTCAAAAAAATCAAAATCAAAATATTCTTTATTCAGGTAGGCTATTACAAGCACTTTCGAATCGTCAATTTACAAAGGCGTCAGTCGTGTCAGTCCTAACGGAAGCTACCACCGGCTCGGAAGGCAGTTCTGCTGAGAAGAGCCGGCAAGAAGCTCAACAGTTGCCCTTTTCAAATATTTTTTTTACAATAAATATACAACTATGATGAGCCTCCCGGGTGAACGTCAACAGCATTTAATGTTGTTCCTGAGGATCCAACCTACGCTCATCACCTTTACAATCAAACGTTTTCCCACTGCGTCACTATGGTCTTTTGTTTTCCAAAATTGTAAATATAATTAAGATTTAAACAAGAAAAGAACATCGATTTCAAAAACGCACTAAAAAGTACAATTATTACGAATAACTCAATACTTATCATATCTGAACTAAATTTAAATGAGACCACATTAGAAGCCCTAGTTATCATATAAAAAAGAATCATCGAAATTGGTTCATCCAGAAAGAAATAAGTGGAAATTCACATATGAATTTAAAGCAAACGAAGTTTCGGGCTTCTAGTACGTAAAATATATGTACCTAGGTATATTTTGCAATGTCACGTTAAATCAACTCTTTTAACATATAACTTTTAGGATCATCGGTTCAAATCGGTTTTACGCAACTTCGAACTTAATACCCGTAACTTAATGTATCCAAACTACTAAACTTTTGGTCACCCGTCGGGAATTTAAGGCACATTGGGCTACAGTTGTAAACATTCTAACTTGACTTTAGTAATACTTTATGAAAAGCTACATGTAAATAGGTGCTTTTAAGATATATATACGTTATATTTTATCCCGTACAAAGCAAATCGCGGCGTTGAGTTCCGCCACTCAGCACGCAATGCCTCAATCCGGCGGAAAGTGAGGAACGGAATTGTTGAAAGAGAACGGAATGTCTTAACACTAGGTTCTCAGGTTTCCTTTTGTCTATACAAGGCAAATCGCGGCGTTTAATTCCGCCACTCAGCACGCAATGCCTCAATCCGGCGGAAAGTGGGGAACGGAATTGTTGAAAGAGAACGGAATGTCTTAGGTCTACACTAGGTTTTCAGGTTTCCCTCTGTCTACCCTGCTATATGCGGGATACAGCTTCAAGCTTATCCCGTATAAAAGGGTAGTCAAAGAAACCCTAGTGTCAAGACACTCTGTTCTCGACTTTTCGCTCAAATTCGAGAGATCACGTGTTAAATGTCGGCCTTTATTTTTTTTTATTTTTGATATTGCATAACTCTTACTGGGCGAACCAATTTTGATGATTCTTTTTTATATGATAGCTAGTGCTTCTAATGTGGTTTAATTTAAATTTAATTATGATCTGACAAGTAGTTTTTGAGTTATTCGTAATAATCTTACTTTTTAGTGTATTTTATTTAAAGGCGATTGATTTTGTTAAAATTTTAACTATTTCAATGTCATTCTGAATTTTCTAAATATAGTTTTTATTGTAATCGTCTCAAAATTATTAAATTATTAGTTTTCCCTTAGGTGCAATTCTAGAGGGACATTCTAACTTGTTCACTTCGATATAACTTTATGAACCACTATAAGCAAATACGTGCTTGGAACGTTGCAAGATATATCCATTTATATACTTACAGATAATATTCATTTTATGACGTATGCCTTATCTATTTTTGGTCATTGTGGTGCAGTGCGATAACGTTTGGCTGGTTGTGTGTGGGTTCGATACGACTCGGGGTTATGATTATATTCAATTATTTTCATTTCTTTTTTTATATTAAAATGCTTTTAGATAATTTTTTTCTTTGTTTTTAAAGTTATTCACTTGGAGTAATATTTTTTTAATCGATTTTTTAAAAAAAGGAAGAGGTTCTAAATTCTACTGTCGTTTTTATGTGTGTTATAATATATATAATAAATTTTTGCTGGGTAACTAATTTCGATGATTCCTTTTTTGTATGATAGCTGCAGCTGCTAATGTGGTTCCATTTAAATATAGTTAAGAGAAGTTTTGGCGTTATTCGTAATAGTTTTACTTTTCATTGAATTTTAATTGAACACCTTTTTTTTAATAAAATTCAAATTACAGAAAATGTTGAAAAAAATTAACTTAGCGCGACTTGATGCAAACCATCTTAGTCTAACAAGCTTATACAAAATTCGTTATAACTGAGTAATAACACATGTCTTAAGCAATTAGAGTACTTGGACCGATTCCAAGAGGTTCGCAGGTTCGAGTCCCGCTACATTCAAATCCAATTACACATTTTCTAAAAAGTGATTTTTATTTTTTAAGTGAGATTAACACTTTTAAAACACAAATATCTTCTTACAATAACAGTAACTCAACAATTGACATCAATATAAGCTATCTTACCTTTCATTTCAACAATTCTATCTATAGCCCTCGATCCAACGTTCCACAGTTCTCGAGCGATTAAATTCATCATTGTTTTGTTTGAATATATGAAATCCATAGCTTTACCAACAAGAACATCAGACGTACTGAAGTGATCGTTTTCAATCTTTTTGTATTGCTTCTTGAGATCTGTTAAAGTTTTATAAGAATAAGCGCAGTAGAATAGATATAGTAGGAGCAACTGTGTACGAGGCATTGTGGTTATGAAATGTATGGAATTCAAGATGATTTCCTTTTACGTTTTGTGTATAATAAAGGTGTTTGTAGAATGATAATCTTTTGAAGTGAAAACTTCTTAACTTATCGCCTATCGTGGCGAAGAGGCACAAGGGTGCGACTGAAAACGCGACAGGTTGTGGGTTCGATTCCACTCCAGGAAATGTAAAATGTAGTATTTTCATTTGATGGGTTTGGTAACAAGGTAAAGCGCGACGTTGAGTTCCACCACAGTGCACGCAATGCCTCAATTCGTTGGAAAGTGGAGAACGGAGTAACTTAACACTAGATTTTTATGTTTCCTCTTCCTACTCTGCTATGTGCGGAATATAGCGTGAAGCTACAAAAAAATCATAAAAAAACGATATTCTCATAAAGTAAAGTAAAAAGCAATAATAATAAAGTTACTCGGTCAATTTTAAGTTAATTTACTTAATCTCATTTTAGTAAAATGATCGAAAATTTTCAGTAAATGGCAAAAGGAACGGTATTCGCTCCCATGTCGAATTTGGGGTCCCGCGGGCAAAGCACGTGACAGCGAACGAAATATGTATTAAGTAGGTATTCTAAGAAAATTTTAATTTCGCTTTTACAAGTTACTTTATGAATTTTTAAATAATCGACATTCAGATTTCATAATTTCGAGACGCTGAAAGAAGAAATTAATTTTTGTGAAGCTTTTGGAGACCATCGAGACACAGTGGAATAATGTTTGACAAATGCGATTGATTGTGGGTTCGATTTCCACTTGTGGAAATCATTGTATTTTAATTATTTTCATGTTCCTGTGAAGTGCAAGACTAAGTGCAATGTTGAGCGCTGCCTAAGAAGCAAAGTCTGGAATTTCATCAAAAAGCAGCCAACTGAGTGTCTTAACTAATGTTAGTTCTCTTTGACTAGTAGATACCATATTTTACATTCACAAAATATATGTAAATTTTATTATCAAACTTATTAAAGTGTATTATTATTATTATATAGTACTAGCTAAAACCCGCGACTTCACTCGCGTGGCCAATGGAAATTAACAATAATTTCATACATATATTTCTTGTATCTTGAACCGTTTTGGCAGCGCACGCAACGGAAGCCCTCAAGGATGAATAATTTTCTCCGTTTTTTCCACATTTTCCATTATTTCTTCGTTCCTTATAGTTGCAGCGTGATGTCATATAGCTTAAAGCCTTCCTCGCTAAATGGTCTATTAAACACAAAAAAAAATTCCAATTCGAACCAATAGTTCCTGAGATTAGCGCGTTCAAACAAACAAACAAACAAACTCTTCAGCTTTATATATTAGTAGTCAAGTAGTATAGATTTCGGAAAGTGGGAAAAGGAAATGTTAAGAGATCGGAGTGTCTTAACACTAGGTCCTTGGTTATCCTACTGTGTTCGAAATAACGCGTTAAGCTCTTTTTTAATTATTTTTTTAAATGATCAACATTTGAATTTCATAATATCCTGAACGGTGAAAGGACAAATTATTTTTGCCTTCATTATAAAAAAGGTTTTACACAAACTGTTATTGGAATCGGAGTGGATTCTACTGAGTTTCGTAATTGAATGTGTTGTGCTCTTTTGTTCAGTTTCTGATTATAAGAGACAAAGATTATATGTACAAAGGCATTTTTTTTATAAATTTAAAGGTAAAATAGTTGTATGTAGATGAATAAAATTTCATGTGATTCTAAGAAATACAATATATGGTATAACATTACTTATTAAAAAACATAGCAAGTTAAATTACAAATCAGCAAGGTAAGGGAATGAACTATAAAGTATATGCATTCGATTCCTGCTACAATACCTCCTTGAATACAATTTAATAATATTAATAAGCTTTATTAGTTTACATTTAGTATTTTCAATTCTTGGGTTTAGTAACAAGGCAAAGCGCGGCGTTGAGTTCCGCCACTCAACCCGCAATGCCTCAATTCGGAGGAAAGTGGGAAACGGAATTGTTGAAAGAGAATGGAGTGTCTTAACACTAGGTTCTCTGGTTCCCTCTGCCTACCCTGCTATATGCGGGATACAGCGCAAAGTTAAAAAAAAAATGTTTTATTTGTATACTTATCTGAATCAGTGAATACTTATCTTTTTATAATGACTATTACATGAAATCCTTATAAACTGCAGTCTATATATTATTCTCATATACTATGAGTAATTTTAATGTAAAATTTCATTTAGATCCATTCAATAGTTTTTGTGAGAAAGAGTAACAAACACACATCCAACCTCAATTTGAAAATTTAAAAATGGTTAACCAGACGTTATTTAAGTAAAAAATCATATCATCTTTCAAAATTGATAAAGCTCTGTCACCTAGGTATCGGTTATTTTACCTTTAAACTTGCTATAAATATGTGACACATGACATCATAGTAACTATATTAAATTTTTAATTTAAAACCTGACAAACGCTACATATACTAGTTGTAGGTTGACTGGGAAATGGTGATTTTTGTTTTTTTATTTCATAGTAAAGTGCGGCGTTGAGTTCCGCAACCCAACCTACAATGTCTTACATATAGACAGAAAGTGATAATTTTAACGATATGTATAAAAGTTTAGGTTTGACTTACCGCCATATACAAATGGACTAAATCAATAATTTAAATTAATAATCATATACTAAATACATACATAGCTTCACACTGTATCCCGCATATAGCAGGGTAGGCAGAGGGAACCTAGTGTTAAGACACTCCTTTGCGTACTGCGTTGCGTGCTGAGTGGCGGAACTCAACGTCGCGCTTTGCCTTGATACAAAACCTAGGAAATGAAAAATTCCATTTCCTGGAGTGGGAATCGAACCCACAACCTGTCGCGCTTATGGTCGCACGCTTGTGTCTCTATGCCACGACAGGTGTTAATAATATAGTATTATTTCTTAAGAGCTTCACGCTTCTTTCCATACAACCCGAAAGCACCTAGCATTAAAACACTCCGTTC
Organism: Philaethria dido; assembly: GCA_033558755.1. NCBI lineage: Eukaryota > Metazoa > Arthropoda > Insecta > Lepidoptera > Nymphalidae > Philaethria > Philaethria dido. The sequence goes on along the minus strand of JAKGSA010001210.1, from coordinate 16,182 downwards.
TGCTCTTCTCACCTGCATACAATGCATTGCGTACAATGACAAAATTCAGCATCACACTTTCTTGCTATATTTATTCCCTGAACGGGAATCGAACCCACAATCTCTCAAATTTACAGTCAAACGTTAAACAGTTTCACTAGGCCACAATGACCTACAAAATAATGTATAGATTTTGATGCAACACGTTCCATAATTGATGACGGTCGAAAATCCAAATGCTGTCTATAAAAGCTTTATTCATATCTATGTCTCGCAGTCCCTTCATTTCCAAGGATTAAGGTAGGGAAAATTTATATTCAAAATTTTAAGGGTTACACTAATATTAATAATTCAGGCCATTACTAGTGGGATTACTGCGGAAGAATAATATTGAGTTTAGAATTTGTAATGTTCATTTTTTCTTGTGTTTTTTAGCAGATTTACGTTTTTTCTGGGTTATCAAGATAGTCAGAGTAAAATGAGTGTCAAGACACTCCGTTTTTCACTACCGTCCGAATTCGTAGGTTCCTGGTTGAGTGATATAACTTGACGCGGAATCTGTTTTAGCTAGATTAATCGCGTATATTTTAAATACATTGCAAAATAGCCAAAGTGTCAAGATACTCCGATCGCCACATTCTGTCCGAATTTATAACATTGAGTGTAGTTGTACTCAACATAGAATCAATTTTAAACTACTTAATCGCGTATATCTTAACGTCTGTCGTGGCGCAGAGGCACAAGCGTGCGACTGTAAACGCGACAGGTTGTGGGTTCGATCCCCACTCTAGGAAATGTAAAATTTATTATTTTCAATTCTTGGGCATGGTAACAAGGCAAAGCGCGGCGCTGAGTTCTGCCACTCAACACGCAATGTCTCAATTCGGCGGAAAGTGGGGAACGGAATTGTTGAAAGAGAATGGAGTGTCTTAATACTAGGTTCTCTGGTTCCTTCTGCCTACCCTGCTATATGCGGGTTACAGTTACTTACAGTTACTCTCACTGTCCTTAAGCGAAAAACAGAAAATCTTATCACTACCTTCCTACTAAAAAAACGATTCAACTATACAGCTTTATACAAGAGTTTAACAAATAACACTAGAGCTAGAATACTGTCAAAGTGTATTCCAACTTAGTTCGTAAGTACTTAAGCTACTAAACAACGTCGAGACAACGACTGAGAAAGCACTAAAATAACACGAAAATAGACTAAATTCTACATACCTTAGTGAAAATTTAAAAAAGACTGCTTTACGCTTTATCCCACTTAGGTACACATAAGGTAGCCAGAGAGAGCCTTTTTTTTTTTTTTTTTAACGTGAGGAAATCCTTTACGGATACCGTTATGTGGGACTCCGAACGGGTGTAAAAAGGCCGTCCGCATACCCACTAAAACCTCACGGTGCTCCTCCTCTACCGCCACTGGGTTCTAGGTTCAACGGTTTCCGTTAGAATTCGAGGCATTAGTATGTGATATTTGGTGGAAGTCAACGCCTTGTTTTACTAGAGGGAGAAATGAAAATAATTTAAATTTAATGCCCCAAATGGGAATCGAATCCAACACCAATCGTTCAAGGAATTGAGGAATGGCTTACCTGTCGTAAGGTCGATATGACCTTCAAAAAGCGCGTCTAACTACACCTTACAGGCCGGCAACACACCTGTAGCTCCTCTGGTGTTACACGGGATTGTGGGTGACGGTGATCTCTTACTATCAGGTCACTCGAGCGCTTATTTTCATTCCCAAAAAAAAAAATTATCATTGAGAACGTAGTGTCCATACACACCGTTCGCCACTTTCCACCCGAATTCGATACATTTCCATGTTAAGTGACGGAACTCAACTTACGCTTTGTCTTACCAGAACAGAAAAATGAAAATAATTTTAATATAAAAATTATCACGAACAGGAATCGAACCCACAACCAATTGGGCTTACAGTCATACGTTGTCCTACTGCGCCATGATCGCCTTTAATTTTTAAAGTGCAACTTATTTCGCACTCGCGAGATAGCACTCAGATCTAGCGATTATTAAATACTTTAATGTGTACTGTACATTTTGTTGGCTTGGAAAAATTTTTGAATTTAAAATTTTCAAATTATTATTTCAGGCTGTTTTAATCAACTTACTAAAAAGATAGTTCTCAATTTAATTATATTTATGTGTTACTGCATATATTCGTATTGGGTGAACCAATTTTGATGATGTTTTTATTATATGATAGCCAGTGTTTCTGACGTAGTCTCAACTCGTATAAATTGAGCTAAGATCTGATGAATTATTTTTGTGTTATTCATAATTTTACTTTTTATTGTATTTAATTTATAATTGGTTTTCTTTATAATTAATTATAAAATATTAAAATTTAAATTATTATTTCATTTAATACGTTATGACTTTGAAACTGACGGAGAGTAAGCAGTTGTTAGGTAGGAGGTTCGTCCTCCGACTGGCTCGCGACCACTATCATGTCAAAGACGAACCGCCAAATATCTTATGATGTGTTCCGGTTCGATGGCATGTAAGCCAGGTTTTCCCATTCCCACCCATCCTTTCCCCAAAATGTGGTGGTTCTGATAGTGGACTACTACATTGTCCCCCCTACCAACAATATCCTCTAGGTTGGCAACGCATCTACAACATTTCTGGTGTTGTAGATGTTCATGGGCGAAGGTATCCACTTACCATCAGGTGGTCCTTCTGCTCGTTTGCCATCCGTTATCCATAAAAAAAAAAAAAACTTATAATTATATCTTAGTTCTAAGCCTAGTTAAGTCACACAAAAAAAATCAGAAAAAGTTAACTAAAGCTACGGACCACGAGACCGTAGAGATCACAAACACATGTTCTCTCTGTTGTTGTTTACGTGAATACAATAAGAAAAAAACCATTTAGTGCATATTATTTTTAGTCAAAATATTTACGTCAATTCGTTAAAATAATTAAAACTTTTTTTAATATATTTTTTATATTAATTATGCAACCCTTCTTTTTGTAAAGTCGGTTAAATATATAAAAATATTACAAAACAAACATGTTGGTAGATTAAAAGCATTTATATTCTAAATAATGTTTAATATATTTCCAAGCTAGCATTACAAACGCGGCACAGATTTGCCTGGGTTGAAGTGATAAGAACTGTTTACAGGCAACTAGCCGCTGGCTTATTTACACAGTGTTTTTTTTTTATGGACAACGGATGGCAAACAAGCAAGAGGAATACCTGATGGCATGTGGTTACTTTCGCCCATGGACACCTACAACACCAAAGGTATTGTAAATGCGTAGTCGACCTAAAGAATACAGATGGAAGGGGAGGATAATGAACCACCACATTCTGAAGAAAATATGGGTGGAAAAGGGGAGAACCTGGCTTACATGTCATCGAACTGGAACATATCATTAGATAATTCGCAGGTCGACTTTGACATGATAGTGGTCGCGAGCCATTCGAAGAACGAATCTACTAACACCTAACTAACTGTGTTTTTATATCTTTTTTACACAACGGCCCAAGAATCATCAAAATTGGTACACTAAGTATTAAATTGATGCCTGTCGTGGCGCAGAGGCACAAGCGTGCGACTGTAGACGCGATAGGTTGTGGGTTCGATTCCCACTCCAGGAAATGTAAAATTTAGTATTTTCATTTCTTGGGTTTGGTAACAAGGCAAAGCGCGGCGTTGAGTTCTGCCACTCAACACGCAATCCCTCAATTTTGGCGGAAAGTGGGGAACGGAATTGTTGAAAGAGGATGGAGTGTCTTAACACTAGGTTCTCTGGTTCCCTCTGCCTACCCTGCTATATGTGGGATACAGCGTGAAGTTAAAAAAAAAGCATTATCCTAAAGCATTTCTTTTATCTTCACTCTGTATCCCACATATAGTAGGATAGGCAGAGGGAATCTAGTGTTAAGACACTCCGTTCCCCACTTTCCGCCGAATTAAGACATTGCGTGCCGAGTATATTCTAAATAATGTTTAATATATTTCCAAGGTTGCATTACAAACGCGACACAGATTTGCCTGGGTTGAAGTGATAAGAACTGTTTACAGGCAACCAGCCGCTGGCTTATTTATACTGTGTTTTTATATATTTTTTTACACAACAATTAACTCAAGAATCGTCAAAATTGATACAGTAAAAGATTATGCTATCATTATTTTTTTTAATAATACTTAACATTACTTAATATTACTTAAAATTACTTAAAGTTACTTATAATTACTTAATATTACTTAAAATTACTTAATATTACTGAAAATTACTTAATATTACTAAACAATACTTAAAATTACTTATTATTACTTAAAATTACTTAGTATTACAAATTGATTTACAACAAAAATATTATTAAGCATAATCATTTTAATAGATTAAAAACATTTTTTTCAACTTCACGCTGTATCCACACACATAGTAGGGTAGGCAGAGGGAACCAGAGAACCTAGTGTTAAGACACTCCGTTCTCTTTTAACATTTCCGTTAATTTATTGTTCATTTATATTCTAAATATTTAAATGTTTAATATATTTCCAAGCTTGCATTACAAACAGGGCACAGATTTGCCTGGGTCGATGTGATAAGAACTGTTTACAGCGGGCAACTAGCCGCTAGCTTATTTATACTGTGTTTTTATATCTTTTTTTACGTAAAGATTTTAAGCTCACACAGTTAAAATATTAAATTTGTTTTAGTTGAAAAATAGAGGTTATTGCAGCGTAGTGGAACAGTGCTTAATTGTGATACGTATGTGGTTGTGGGTTCGATTTCCACTTGAAGAAATTATTAAGTTAAAGTTATTTTCATATTGCTCGCTCTGGTAACACAAATCGTGGTATTGAGTTTAGTCACTTAGCACACGATATTTACTATTCGAACGAAGTGTCTTGAGACACTTTTTCTCTCTGTTTTAAGGGGAAAGCGAAAAGGGTGAAAAAATACCTTATTTTTGAATCCACGACTACCATATAGAAGTTGTCATCAACTAGATATCTGTAACTATATCGATAGATGTTATTTAAAAAATAAATATATTGATTTCAAGTTCAACTTAGTAACCTTATTACGAAATAATCGATGAATAATTATAATTTTGACACAATAGAAAACCAATTTTGAATAAAATGCACTAACAATTAACATTATTACGAATAACTCCAAAACTATTGTTCAAATCTAAACTAAATTTTAAAAAATCATCAAAATTGTTTCTCACAGTAAGTATTTATGCGGGCGCATATATAAAAACACAGTCGAATTAATAACTTCCTCCTTTTTTTAAATCGGTTGAAAACTCAACTAGAGAACCTTATTACAATATAATCGATGAAAAAGGTACGATAACGACATTTCGCAACGATTGACCCTAATATCGATTTTAAAAAATATTCGAATAAGACCAAATTAAAACGTAACTGCCAACGTCTCATTAAAATTCCATTAGGTTACGGTAATTTTTTTTTTATTTCACGCTGTATTCCGCACATAGCAAGGTAGGCTGAAGGAACCCGAGAATCTAGTGTTAAGACACTCCGTTCTCTTTTTAATATTTCCGTTCCCCACTTTCCGCTGAATTGAAACATAGTTTATAGTATCTTATACGCGTAAAGGTTATTTGTATATTTTTATTAATAATTATTGACATGACGACTTATTCATTTACTAGTATTTATTTCTTTATTTATAATTTCTAAATTCTGGGTTTGGTAACAAGGCAAAGCGCGGCGTTGAGTTCCGCCACCCAGGACTTCGGCGGAAAGTGGGGAACGGAGTGCCTTAACACTAGGTTCCCTCTGCCTACCTTGCTATATGCGGGATACAGCGTGAAGTAATGTATGTATGTGTTATTCCTCTTACAGGCCGACACAACATGCTCCAACTACATGTATACCTTTAACCTACTTACGAGTATACCTTATTTTCCTATTAAATTTAAATTAAGGAATTATTAAGGAAGGATAACTAAGCATAAATTAAACAAAAAATAAAAACAAAATTGAAATATTAAAAGAAACATGAATTATTATTGAGTTTGTGCTTATTTTGCCTTATCCAAGAGTTTTTATTTAGAGTTTTTGTCGTAAAATATGAGTACATTCTTGTTTTATTAACTGACTTCCAAATAAAGAGTATGTTCTCAAATCGACTTTTTATGTGTATTCTGCACAACTTTTTACTGGGTGACCTATTTTTGTGATTGGTTTATTTTTGTATTATAGCTGGTGCTTCTGATGTGGACCTAATTAAATTTAGTTAAGATCTGACAAGTAGTTTTAAAGTCAAAAAAGCACCTTCTTACTTGTTTTTGCATAGCAGGGTAGTCATAGAGTGCCTAGTGTCGAGACATTCGTTACGCGTTTTACACGGATTTTGTGTTGCGGAACTTAACGCTGCATTTTAACAAACATAATTTAACTTAACTTATATACTTATTATTCACTAAGCAACAACACACACAACTATTATAAGATAAGTAAAAAAAACTCAACTAAAATCCCTTAAAAGAATACTCGCAATATAAAAAATCGAGTAAAACATTCGATATTATCATTCGATTCCCAATTAGTTCCTTATTTATTCGAATATCTCTCGAGACTAGTGGAGCCTCTCAATTTTAATGAAACTGTTTTTAAACAAGAATACTATTAAACTGTGAAATTCAAATAAATATTTATAGTACAGTGGGCGGAAAGAATGTAAATCGATGGATTTTATTATATCAAAGGAATTTAAAATGTATTGCCTAATTATAAAGGTTAATATCGCTTAAACGCCTGTTGTGGCGCAGAGGCACAAGTGTGCGACTGTAAAGCGACAGGTTGTGGGTTCGATTCCCACTCTAGGAAATGTTTTTTTTCATTTCCTGGGTTTGATAATATGGCAAACCGCGGCGTTGAGTTTCGCCGCTCAGCACGCAATACCTCAATCCCGCGGAAAGTGGGGAACGGATTTGTTGTAAGAGAACGGAGTGTCTTAACGCTAGGTTCTGAGGTTCCCTTTGCCTACCCTGCTATATGCTGGTTACAGCGTGAAGTTAAAATAAAAATCGCTTAAAAATGTCAGATTTCGGCAGAAAGTGGGCAACGGAAATCTTAAGAGAACGGAATGTCTTTACACTAGGTTCTCTGGTTCCTTCTACCTACCCTGCTTTGTGAGGGATACAGTGTGAAACTAGAAAAAAAAAACAAACAAATGTCAGATAGATGCAAGTAATTTTTCACTGAACTTTGACTTCAAAAAAGGACGACATGCTCAATTCGATTTCATTTTTTAAGTGTGCTACCGCATAACTTTTTACTGGGTGACTATTTTGATGGTTATTTTTTTATATGATAGCTAGTACTTCTAATGTGGTCCCATTTAAATTTAGTTACGATCAGACGATTAGTTTCTGGGTTATTCGTAACAATCTTACTTTTAGTGTATTTTATCCGTAATCGATTTTCTTTGCCGAATAGTTTTTGAGTTATTCGTAATACTATCTTTTTATTGGAACATGTTTTTTTTTCGTTAAATTGTATTTATTTGTTTTCGTCTACAGTACCTACGTTTATTTACAAAGTCAAGTTGGTAGCAATGACGCTGATTTACGACTACGCGCTGTTATTGGCCAAAGTATTTCTATTTACTTAATTTTATGTAAATAGCATTGAGTTTATAAATTATTGGTAGGCATTTTTCGTTATACTATAATGAATTGTTAAAGTTGCATGCAAGAATGAAAACAATGTACAATTTTACTATTAGAAATTTTAATTTTGTTGCCTATAATTTTCGCAGCGACCGTCGTGCCACGATCGTTCGTAGGTTCGATACCTATTCGAGGATTATTTCATAATTATATTTGGGATATTTTAATTTCTCAACTCTGGTAACACAAAGCGCGGTGTTGAGTTCCGTAATTCAATACGCAATGTCTAGAATTCAGAAAAAGAATATATATTATTTTTATTATATTTATTATTTTTATTTAATACTTATATTATGGTCAAATTACACTAAAATCTTTATAAATTGTGCCGATGTGTTATTCTGACGTATATGATACTCGCCTCCATTGTCCGAGCTCGTATATTACTTACTGTAAAGTTTCATCTCAATTCTCCCGTACTAATAAACTTTCGCATTTACAATATTACTAGAAATCATAATAAAAAACGCCTAATACCTGGCTGTTTTTTTTTTTATTATAAAAGGAAACTTACTAGGTGAAAAAGAAAAGGACTCAAAAATTACAGAAAAAAAAATTAAACATATCAAAATTTACAAAAAATTGAACTCGGCAAAACTCGAACCCATGCCTCTTCGAAATCGTCCAAGCGCTTTAACCACTAAGCTATGCGTTCTTGTCCAGATATCGAAACCCTTATAAACTCGTTACAACTTATTATCTCTGTAGGTGATTTAAATCCAAAGGATTTTTTAAAAATGATTTTCTTGTACTAAGTGCTTGATTGACACTTTCTTGATTTTCATTAGCTCGTTTGCCAAACGATTGTTTTTAGAAATAGTCTTTGGATAGCAAAATAATAAATAATATTTTTCTTTTTTTTTTATGGATAACGGATGGCAAACGAGCAGAAGGACCACCTGATGGTAAGTGGTTATCTTCGCCCATGTGGACATGTACAACACCAGAGATGTTGAGTAGATGCAAGTTGCCGAATCTGCCAGAGGATACGGATGGAAGGGAGGAACAATGTAGTAGTCCGCTACGTGGAACCACCATTTTGGGAAAGGATGGGGGTGTGAAAAAAAGGGAAAATCTCTATTGACCAAAAGAAATGCTATATAGTAATCAGATACATAATATGATTCCTCCTTTATTTTTATTTTGCATTGACACTGCTATTTATAATCTCTGTCCCCATTATAAGATTTCTACTTGGTGTTGCGTGGGTATCTTAAGCAAAATGAATGAATATTACAAAAAAAAAATTAAATCTCAAGAAAAAATAAAACAAAAAATCTTCTCATAAGATTGAAAGCCGAAAGGCTATAAAATAGCCACCTCCCGTTTCTGTTGTAATCCTGCGCCTGTAGAAACAAAAAAGCCAGCTTTGTGCCAAAATTTCCTGTGTAAAAATCTCTTTGGCTGGTAGATGCAAGCCTCAAATCACTCTCGGCCAAAATATAGTCTTCATCGGCCAATATTTATTTTCGCACAAAAATAAAAAGAATATAATAAAATATCCCATCTGATGTAAAGTGCAATAGCTGGCGGGTCTCTTGCAATAAAACAATTTGAGGAATCACACACCGACGCTATGCTGGCCATAAAGCGGCGTACACCTCCTCTCGTATAACGTTGCTTAGAACAGCTGATTTTCATTTTGAGTATATGGGGCTTATATTTTCAAATCGCGATATTAAAAATATGGTTAGTATGGAGTGGTTGTGTGTTTAATATTATATTTGATAAATTAATTTTATAATGACATTGTTGGCGTGGACTATAAAATCTAAAATCCCGTGTTTTTACGTTTTGGTAGGTGACAGGCTTCCTGGAGAAATCCTTCATTTCCCCAGTTTTGATGGCCAGTAGAAGTAGTAGTTCAATTTTTGTTTCAAAAACAAATTCCAAATATACTTTTTTCAATTAGGCTCCTATAATTTAATTTAAAACAATCAATCAATTAACATAAAAATGTATAACTGGCATTTATATATATTTATGTAAGAAAAAAAAAATGAAAACATTATTTTTTTTTTAATATAGTCTCAAGCCAAGGAAATGAAAAATACTTTCTAAACTTTTTACATTTCCTGAGTGGGATCGAACTCACAATTTGATTTGTTTCCAGTCGCATTATTTGTGCTATGACAGGCGTTAATATACCATATATTTCTTAGAGTAAAAATTGAATTCACTATCATCTAGCCCTCACATCAATCCCGGCACCACTGTGCCAGAAACAGTCACAATATTACTTTTTACTATATTACTTTTTATTATACAAAATTGTATTGTTTTCAATATTCGCACAGCAAATGGCTGACGATGACAAAACGAAGTTATCATCTGACCAAATCTGTTTCCTCGGTTAATTAAAATTCGAATGGGGATGTCAAAATTCTGTTACACAAAAAGCAATTCAGCTTGAAAACGACACGCCCAGTTTATTAGGCACCCTTCCCCTATTCTATAATATTGACATAGGATGATGTTTGATGAGTAGCGAAGATATGTTAAGCGTAATATGTACTGAATTCTGGTGGAAAGTGAAGAACGGAGTGTTTTAACACTATGTTCTCTCTGTTTACTGTCCTGTTCGGAAAAGATTGTGAAGCTGCTTTAAGAATGGTATATGGTTTTAGTATTGTACTAGTATAAAATATTCATCTTAATCATAGATCTATTTGGGTAATGCTTGAATGAATGATGGTAATTGTTTTAAATGTTGTTATTCCAACAATTGTTGGGGATGTATGAAGTTGGGTTCTATCAACTAGCTATCAATGGTAAATTTTTATTTTATGGCATTGACACACTGAATGTAAAAGCCGAAGATGATAAATGTAATGATATGATACTAAAATTTATCTGGCAACTATATAATATGTAGGAAAGTCTCCAAAAATTGCTGAGTAAGAATTACTAGTAAATATGCTAAGTCCTGTATAGCCCTTGATAGAATCCAGATCTACATACACACTTTAAGGGAGTTTATGAGTCATAAATTTGCATGTCAGTATAATTATTTCGTAAATAATGAACTTTGTGTAAAACTTGTAAATAAGGTTTTAACAAAAAAAAATCTTAAAAAGGAAACAATAAAACTCAATAATTACTCGTCAGATCTTAAGTTAGTCAAATTGGGACCACATCAGAATTACTGGCTGTCTTGTAAGAAAAAACATAAAAATTGGTTCCCCCAGTAAAAAGTAGTAAAACATTAAAAATACAGTCAAAACTCCTTTTTTGAAGTCAGTGAAAAATATCCATACTCTTCAGTCACAATCAATAACTACTTTACGTTTCATAATAGAGTTGTAGTGTACTCTGTACACGGTCAATTACTCCTATTAGGAGCGCACATCACTAGAATGATAATTTAGGACATCAGCTGTACTAGGTAGATGTGAGAAACAAGCAACCACTTTTTATGTGTATGTTTCACTATGGGTAAAATAATTTTAAATAGGTTTTATTTATTTTTTGATATTACTGACTTATAGGATATAATGATCAGTCGTACGCATAGCAGGGTAGTCAAAATAAACCCAGTGTCAATATACTTCGTTCGTCGCTTTGCGTCCGAATTCGAGACACTGCATGTAGAGTGGCGGAACTCAACACCGCGCTTAGTCTTACAAGAGCAGAGAAATGACAATATTTTAAATGTAATCATTCCCCCGAGTGTAAATCGAACCCAAGACCGCGTTTATAATCAGACGCAATCTCATTGCGCTACGATGGCTTCTGTTATTATTATGATTAGTCATGTGAAAATATTTTATAAATCGTTTTATCTTAACCAGTGGGATGAAATTACTAAAAATAGACGAGTATAAATAAATACCAGTACCAGATGGCATACCCTTAATGTAAAGTAATAAATGAAATATGGAGTTGGGAACGGAAACGTTAAAAGAGAACAGAGTGTCTTAACACTAAGTTCTCTGGTTCCCTCTACTTATCCCCCTCCCCAGCTAAGGTCAGAGCTCTTCTAGCTCGGTTTCTCACAAAATTCTCGTGACGCTGTAAAGGCCAACAGGGCCAACAGCATACTACACATTAGATTAAAAAATCTACCTACCCTGCCTGTGCGTGATACAGCGTGAAGCTAAAAAAAAATATATGAAGTGATTTATCAATAATTTTTCTCTTCCTTCCCCTTCCTTCAATTCAAAAATTCAAATTCAATAATTATAAAATATTTTAAAATATTATTCACATATTTATGAATTTAAAAATACTAAAATTCCTTTTAAAGTTAGAATTTTGTTACTAAACTTTACATACTTAACGAGATGTTTCTCACAGCGACCTTTTTTCATATAATGTTTGTCGCTTCTTTGAAATTATTGAAACTATTTAGTTGAAAAACTCGCTTAAAAATAGTTTCGTAAAATGTACTATGAATTATGAATCTTGTATTTCATTTTCATGTATTCCCAATTTTGTTATGTAATAGGCAAATATAAATAATGTTAAGACACTTTTACTACATTCTTTACTTTCCATCCATTGTGAAATCATTCTGTCCAAGAATCCAACACTATTATTTCTCTAGCTATAAATGAGACACGAAAAATATAAAAAAAGTACTTCTAATGGAAATCGAACCCGTAACCATCGTACGTATACTCATACAATTAGCAATAACATAAAATACCTAAGATTAATAAAAGAATACGAAAATTTCCTTTTTCTTCCAAATTGTACTTTCTTACTGATAAAAGTTACACATTGCGTAGTGTTGAATTCAGTAGAATTGTGAGCAATAGCTCAAAATACAGTATTTGTATAAAATGTCGTCATAAAATAGCCATAGAGTGGAACTGAAAAACGGAGTGTCTGAACACTAGATTCTCTCTACCTATCCCACTATAAAAAATAAATATTTTTATTATAAAAAAGTATATCTTTACTTTTATAGTCCGACAACACCCTTAGCCCACATCACCTATAGCACAGTAGCGTTTCACTGTATCGCATTTAATTAATGTCCTTGTGTTTGGCGCGATAATTGAAGATTGTCGCGGAATTCAACACCGGCTCAGCGGACTGACGATGACGTGCAAGTGTGAATATGAGATACGACGATAAGTAACGGTATGGAAAATTGTACGGAGTTATTAAAATATATGTAATGGAAAATATATGTACATTTTGAGTAAAAGTATAGGCGTTTATTATTTTTAAAATGTTGTGAAAATTTTTTTCTGTTATTTTGTAAGCTTATTATGTTTTTTTGTAGTTGCGATGCCTCAATTTGGTGGAAAGTGGGGAACGGAGGGTCTTAATATTGGGTTCCCTCTGCCTACCCTGCTATAAGCGGGATACAGCGTGAAGCTATGTTTGTATGTGTATGTATTTGTGATTTATTAATTATATAACATTTTGAAAAAGTTATTTAGAATAGTTGTGATTTCAAATTCAATGTAAGAAAAAAGCGACACTAACAAATATGTCAAAAGTGAGATAATATAATTACTTATATGTTGTTGACTATAACTCATAAAAAAATGAATATAATAATAAAAAATCATAATAAAAATACAACGTGGAGAAAGTGTAATAATACATACATAGCTTCACGCTGTATCCCGCATGTAACAGGGTAGACAGCCTAGTATTAAGGCACCCCTTTCCCCATTTTCCGCCGAATTGTAATAATAAATCATTGATTTCACTTTTCACACATAAGTAGATACCAGGTTGTGGGTTCGATTCTCACTCCAGGAATTGAGGTATTTTCATTTTCTTTATATATATAGAATTTATGGATACAGCGTGAAGTTAAAAAAAAAAAAAAAAAATATATATAAATAAGCCTCAGTTGCAACCGATCGCTGATGAGACAAAGCGCGGCGTTCAACTCCGCCATTTAATTCACAATGTCATGATTTCGGGCAAAAGTATACGACAGTGAAGAAAATGAACGAAAAGAACTGCAAAGAGTCAACTAGATATATAGAATATCGTACCTAATAAAATCTAATGTTGCTGAAGAAAGGGGTTGATAATATTATTTTGGGTTTTACATAGGGTGGAAATGTTGGTGTATGTGTACTCCAGTAGTTATTGTTACTTTTAACTAACTTGAAAAAAGGAGGAAGTTCTCAATTCGACTGTATTTTTTACCACATATCTATTTACTTAGTAAAACAATTTTGATGATACTTTTTTACATGATAGCTTGTAGACTAGATTGCTTCTTATTCTGATGACGACCACATTTTAATATATTTAAGATCTAACGGAAAGTTTTTGAGTTATTCGTAATAATTTTACATATTAAGTACAATTTATTTGAAAATGGTTTTTATTGTTTTGTTAATATCTAAATTATTCATACTTTGAATATAAATTGACTACATTTGCAAGTACTTTAACACTTTTTCTTTCACAATTACATTTTATAAATATTATCTATATTAAAAATGATTAATTAAAACGGAACAACCTATATACACTTACATATATTTGAAAATACACAAATAAAAAATATCTCATACCTGGAAATCGTATAAAAATTCAATTAGTTTGGGTACTCAGCGTTGTTATTCGACAAATTTCGACAAAAGTGTTAAATTGTTAATTGTTTAAATGAATTTTAACTGTATTGTACTCGTACGAGTGTGTCCCATTTTTTGTTGTTTAGCATTTAGCCTGTGATGCAATTAGTTTAAATTTATAGGAGTATTTTTCAATGGTATTCAATAAAATGTTTTCTTTTTTTTTAGCTTCACGCTGTATTCCGCTTATAGCAAGATAGGATAGACCAGACAACCTAGTGTTAAGACACTCCGTTCTCTTTTAACATTTACGTTCCCCACTTTTCGCTGAATTAAGACAATGCGTGTTGAGTGGCGGAAATCAACGCCGCGCTTTGCCTTGTTGCCAAGCGAGGAAATGAAAATACTGAATATTATTTAATATTATTATTTTCTGGAGTGGAAATCGAAAGACACACAAGCGTGCGACTGTAAACGCGACAGGTTGTGGGTTCGACTTCCACTCCAAGAAATGGAATTTTTAATTTCCTCGGTTTGGTAACAAAGGCAAAGCGCGGCGTTGAGTTTCGCCACTCAGCACGCAATGCCTCAATTCGGCGCAAAATAGGGAACGGAGTGTCTTAACACTTCCCTCTGTCTATCCTGCTATTTGCGGGATACTGCGTGAAACTATGTATATATGTATGTATAAAAGGATAGTCAAGGAGAATCTAGCGTTAAGGCACTCCGTTCGCCGCTTACAGTACCGTATGTAATAGTGTCGCTTCTTCATCACATGGAATTTCTAAACACAACAATTCCTAAACAAGTTCTTCAAAAAAGATTATATAATCTAAACATAATAAATCACACAACAAAACACTAAGCACGCAATGCCTCAATTTGGCGGAAAGAGGGGAACGGAGTGTTTTAACACTAGATTTCCTCTGGATACCGTGCTATATGCGGGATACAGCGTGAAGCTATGTATGTGTATAAATAATAAAAAAATATCATAAACTCAAACAATAACAAGAAAAAAACATTTACAAAATATTTAAAACAATAAACGCCTATTAACTTCTCTCAAACTTTTACTCAAAATGTACATATATTTTCCATATATTTTAATAACTCCGTACAATTTTCCATACCGTCACTTATCGTCGTATCTCATATTCGCACTTGCACGTCATCGTCAGTCCGCTGAGCCGGTGTTGAATTCCGCGACAATCTTCAATTATCGCGCCAAACACAAGGACATTAATTAAATGCGATACAGTGAAACGCTACTGCGCTATAGGTGATGTGGGCTAAAGGTACTGTCGTACTATAAAAGTTAAGATATACTTTTTTATAGTAAAGATATTTATTTTATAGCGAGGTAGGTAGGAGGTGTCTGTCGTGGCGGAGAGGCAAAAGCGTGCGGCTGCAAACGTGACAGGTTGTTTGTTCGATTCCCACTCCAGGAAATTTAAAAGTTTAGTATTTTCGTTTTCTGGGTTTGGTAGCAAGGCAAAGCACGGCATTGAGTTCTGCCACTCAGAGTGTTTTAAGACTAGGTTCTCAGGTTCCCTCTGCCTACCCTGCTGAATACACCGTGAAACTAAAAGAAGATAGAAGGAACTTAGGGTTAAGACACTCCATTCTTTGATTCTTCTCTATTTTATGACGATATTTTATATAGATGTTGTGTTTTGAGTGGCAGAACTCAAAATTATACCTTGTATTTACTCTCTTATTTACTTACCGATAAAATTGACGGAAAATTTCATGTTTTGTTGTTAATCTTAGGTATTGTATGTAATTTTAATTTGTTTGAGTATACGCACGATGATTACGGGTTCGATTTCCTTTAGAGGTAGTTTTTTAATATTTTCGTGTCTTAGTTATAACTAAAGAAGATACAGTTTTGGAATTTGGAAATATGGAATATCTCAAAATACTTACACTATGGAAGGAAAGAAGAGAACGTAATAAAAGTATCTTAACATTTATTATATTTGCTTACTACGTCATAAAACGGGAAATACA
>JAKGSA010001209.1:439-90118 GCA_033558755.1 Philaethria dido | reverse complement strand
AACATCAAAAAATACAGTCGAATTGAGAACCTTCTTTTCTACAAAGTCGGTTAAAGACCAGGTAACTTATTCACTTATTCACCAATGTTTTTACTACAATAGTTAAAAGATAATATTCATCATGTAGGAAGTGAACATGAGCGGACATGCATCACTAATACTTCCTACATATGCAACTTGCATGAAATGTATGCGAATAAATGCAGTCGCTAATGTGTTAATAGGTTGGGATTTGAACCTGGGACCGTTATGGTTGGATGGAGAAAGCTAATGAGCTATAATGCACAAATATTGATAAAAGTAGGAACGGAGTGTCTTGACACTAGGTTCTCAGGTTCCCTCTGCCTACCCTGCTATATGCGGGATATAGCGTGAAGCTAAAAAAAATTAGGTTAACGCTTTAGCCCGCATACTAGGGTGGTCATGGAAAACCTAGTGTTAAGACTTGCCATTTTTTGCCGGAAATCGAAAGTTAAGTGAGTAACTTAAATCTGTGCCTTGTCTTGCTAGAACTTGCTAAAAACAGTTCTTTTTTTTCATATAGCAGGATAGGTAGAGAGAACCTGAGAACCTAGTGTTAAGACACTCCGTTTTGTTCACCACTTTCCGCCGGATTGAGGAATTGCTTGCTGAGTGGCGGAACTCAACGCCGCGCTTTGCCTTTCTGTTTTTTTTGCTTGATTAAAGGAGGCAAACGAGCAGAAGGATCACCTAATGGTAAGTGGTTACCTTCGCCCATAGACCATCGCCGTCCTAGAAAGGAGATGGATGGGTAGGAGATAGTGTAGTGGCCACGGTAGTTCGCCATCGGAACCGCTATAATCTGGGGAAAGGATGGTTGGGAATAAGGAAAACCTGGCTTACATGTTATCGAATCGGAACACGTCATTAGATATTTGGCGGTCCGTCTTTGACATGATGACATGAACCTGAGAACCTAGTGTTAAGAAACGTCGTTCATTTCGTCACTTTCCACCGAATTGAGTGTCTTATTGCGTGCTGAGTGGCGGAACTCAACGCCACGCTTTTCCTTGTTACCAGATCCAGGAAATGAAAATACTAAATTATTATTTAGAATTTTTTACTTCCTGGATTGGAAATCGAAGCCACAACCTGTCGCGTTAACAGTCACACGCTTGTGCCTCTTACAGGCTTCTTCATTTATTTGCAACATTAAAATCCAAAATTAAGTGGGGGACGGAGTGTCTTAACACTTTGTTCCCTCTGTCTAACCTGCTATACCCGTATGCGGGATACAGCGTGAAGTTATGTATGCATTTATGTTAAAACAATGCCTTCCCATTCGTCGGTAGCTGGGGTATAAAACTTCTATTATACTTCTATTTTATTACACTTTAACAAGCAGTTTCAAATTTCACCTGAGTATAAACTTGGGTGGTCTTAAATAAACATTAAATGGACTTTTATCATTTAGCTTAAAGGTAATAACAATGCTTTTTGATTGTAGTTCTAAAAATATTTATATATTTTAGTATCTCTATCTAGGAGAGTATGCTATAACTAATAATTTGCTATATTGTGTATCTTAGAAATTAAATCTTCTTTGGAGATAGCTGAGGCCAGTCGACTGTAAACGCGACTGGATGTGGGTTCGATTTCCACTCAAGTTAATGAAAATATTAAATATCTGTAATAATAATATTAAGTATTTTAATTTCCTCGTTCTGTTAAAAAGACAAGCGCTGCGTTGAGTTCCACTAATTAGCACACAATGCTACAATTCAGCGAAAGTGGGTGGAAAGCAGTGGGCAACGGAAATGTCAAAGAACGGAGTGTCTTAACACTAGGTTTTCTGGTTTCCTCTGCCTACCCTGCTATGTGCGGGATACAGCATGAAGCTAAAATAAAAAAAGATATATTAAGATGCAATCGCGTGTAGTAGCACTGTATGATTGTAAACACGATCGGTTGTAGGTTTGATTCCCACTCAGGGTGAGCGAATTTCATTTCTCCTCTCTGGTAAGACAAAGCGTGGCGTTGAAATCAACCATATGAAATGCAATGTCTTAAATTCGAACAGAAAGCGGTAAATAGAGTGTCTTGACATCAGGTTCTCTTTGACTTACCGGTGATGCGGGGTAACGGATCTATGCGTTTTTATCTAGCTAGAATTTGTACCTAACCTAACCTAACTACACGCCTTATCCCTAGCGAGGTAGTCAGAGAGGACGGAGCGCCAAACGCTACGATCTCTGCATACCTCTTTCGCCTCGTCCACAGTCATTAACCTCTCCATGTATGCCCTAAAATAATATAATTAATAAAAATAAGAATTAGTAATGCCTAATTTTTTTTGTATGTACTTGTATGTGACACAGTATCATAATAATGGCTTTCCACTCTTAGTCTCTCTATTACAGATATTTGCTTTTTTTGATAATTAAGCTTTGTCCTACCATAGTGGAGAAATGAAAATATTTTAAATATAATCATTCGTCCGAATGGGAATCGAATCCACAACCAATCGTCGGTACAGTCAGATGCTGTCTCGTTACGCCACTGGCCTTACAAATAAATTTTGAAAAGAAAAAGTAAATAATTAATTCGCTAAATACGTGAACATGATACAAACGTTTTCAGTCGATCTGATGCACACATCGTATGTATTATTTTGAGAGAAAATAAAACAAAATTATAAATTTACCTTAGAACTTACTAATATTAGCAGTTACATCAAGTAAATAAAAATTAACCAAACAAGGAAACTAACTTTATATATTTTTTTTTAACTTCACGGTGTATCCCACATATAGCAGGGTAGACAGAGGGAACCTGAGAACCTAGTCTTAAGACACTCCGTTCTCTTACAACAATTCCGTTTCCCACTTTCCGCCGAATTGAGCTGAAACTGAAACTGACTTTATATAAAATGCACTAAAAAGTAAAATTATTACGAATAACTCAAAAACTACTCATCAGATTTTAACAAAAATGAGACCACATTAGAATCACTAGCTATCACATAAAAAATTGATTTACCCAGTAAAAAGTTATGCGATAACACAAATAAAATACAGTCGAATTGAATAATATCTCTATTTCAGGTTAATAATGAAAAGCAGAGTGTCTTCCCACTAGGTTCTCTCTGACTACCTTGAACCACTCAGTATATACAGTACCCCTGGTGGGACTCGAACCTACTATCCCCGGCTTAGGAGGCCGATGGATTGCCGGAATCCATTAGGCCACAGGGGCTTATTCTCCCTGACTACCGTACTTTCTCTACTATTGGTACCTGATGCCATATCCGTTACATATTCTGTAATATCCACCAAAAATGACAAGGAGCTGCGTTTACGCCACGTGCAACGTTCATCGTAAATTTAAACTCATTTTGTTTTTGCGTTTGATAATTTTCGCCTCATATATTTTCTGGGAAAACGGAATTCTGTACCGATGCCATCATATTTTAGTGTCAGTACTGTTTTTGTACACTAGCTTGTTCCTGTGGGTATGTCTGGCTTTTCTTTATATTTTTTTATAAATCATAGTACTTATGGCGACTGTGACTTAGGGATAAAATTAGTATAGTATTTTTTGCGCGAGCACATCGTCAGGAAAACCGACACCATAAAACATACAATAGCTAGCTACCAATTTTTTTTTTGTGATATTAAAATCAAATTTGTTTAATTATATAATAAATTATAATAAATTTTCTTTCAATGTTTTAAATACATTTTTTAGTAAGCATAAGACAACGCAAAGGATAATTTTTTTAGAAAGAGTTTGATAATGTTAAGATATTTCTAAAAATATATACTGAAACCTTACATTAATATAACTGATATATAAATCAGAATAACATATAGGATACAATTATAAAAAAAAATGTACATAAGCTATTCACGCTGTATCACGCATATAGCAGCGTAGGCAGAGGGAACTTAGTGTTAAGACACTCCGTTCCCCTCTTTCCGCCGAATTGAGGCATTTCTTGCTGAGTATCGGAACTCAACGCCGTGCTTTGTCTTGATACCAAACCCAGGAAATGAAAAATTCCATTTCCTGGAGTGGGAACCGAATCCACAACCTACCGCGCTTATAGTCGCACGCATGTACCTCTGCGCTACGACAGGCATTGACAGTAACAGTTGACAGGAAAAAAATTGTGATTTGGCTATATTATATTTACATATAAAATAGTTTTCTTTTTTTTTTTTATGGATACCGGATGGCAAACGAGCAGAAGGACCGCCTGATGGTAAGTGGTTACCTTCGCCCATGAACATCTACAACACAAGAGATGTACTAGATGCGTTGCCAACCTAGAGGATACAGATGGAAAGGGAGGATAATGTAGTAGTCCGCTATCGGAACCACCACATTTTGGGGAAAGGATGGGTGGGAAAGGGGAAAACCTGGCTTACATGCCATCGAACCGGAACACATCATAAGATATTTGGCGGTTCGTCTTTGACATGATAGTGGTCGCGAGCCAGACGGAGGACGAACCTCCTACCACCAATAAAAAGTTATTTTTATTGCAGTTATTTAAAAAATAACCTTTTATGTTAAAAAATAACTAAGGACAGTGACAAGGTAGTAGCCATCGAGGCGCAGTGGGACAGCATTTGAGGGTTTGAAATACGATTTAAAATATTTAAATTACTATCATTTCTTCTCTATGATAAGCACAGCGTTGAGTTCCGCCACTTAACATACGATGTCTCGAATTCGGGTAGAGGTTCCCAAAAAGAGTGTTTAGTCACTACACTCTCTCTCATAACCCGATATGCCAAACAAAGCATTTTTAACAGTGTCAATGAGACAAAACATAAAA
The DNA here is from genome assembly GCA_033558755.1 of Philaethria dido. Taxonomy (NCBI): domain Eukaryota; kingdom Metazoa; phylum Arthropoda; class Insecta; order Lepidoptera; family Nymphalidae; genus Philaethria; species Philaethria dido. The sequence goes on along the minus strand of JAKGSA010001209.1, from coordinate 85,314 downwards.
GTTTATTACTAATTTAGGAAGACGTTCGTTGTAAAGTGGTAATATAATTCAATATTGTTAGCTCAATTACTTTAAAAAATTCAGGAAATAAAGTTATAATCTTTGTACAGAAAGTCGTAAACTAAATATAGATAATAATGTATTCCATTGATAGGGTTGTAAGAACTAATATTATAAAAGTGAATTTATGACGATGGATGTTTGTTACTCTTTCCCTAAAAACTACTAAATCGAATACTGATGAAACTTTACGGTAGACTAGTTTACGTGCACCATAAAACCTAAAATCTCATTTTTTCCTATATTTTTTTATTGATATCGGACGGCAAACGAGCAGAAGGACCACCTGATGGTAAGTGGTTACCTTCGCCCATGAACATCTACAACACAAGAGATGTACTAGATGCGTTGCCAACCTAGAGGATACTGATGGAAGGGGGGACAATGTAGTAGTCCACTATCAGAACCACCACATTTTGGGGAAAGGATGGGTGGGAAAGGGGAAAACCTGGCTTACATGCCATCGAACCAGAACACATCATAAGATATTTGGCGGTTCGTCTTTGACATGATAGTGGTCGCGAGCCAGACGGAGGACGAACCTCCTACCACCAAACAAAATTATAAATAATATTCCTAGATAGTGACTTATCGTGGCGATTGTAAACGCGACAGGTTGTGGGTTCGATTCTCACTTCAGGAAATGAAAATATTAAACACCGCGTTTTATCTTTCGCATTGTCCACAGTCATTAACCTCTTCATACATACATGAAGAGATTATATCTAAATACATATTAATATATTATGATATATTAATTGGAAACAGAAATATCAAAAGAGAACGGAGTGTCTTAACATTAGGTTCTCGGGTTCCCTCTGCCTACCTTGCTATGAGTGGGATACAGCAAGAAGTTAAAAAAAATCATTTTCAATTTAAACGATCACCAACCCTGAGCGTGTCGTGTAAGATCACATTGTACATAATATAAGTCAGAATTTCGACAAGCGCTCTTTCAGGAATTTTTACGTGACACCCTGTCACTTGCCAAATCTGTAAATGTACTGAAATGTATCGTATTTAAGAATGTTTATGATATCCTGTGAGATTATATTTAAAGAAGTTTAGTGTTAATATATGTTTCAAGCGTGAATAAGTTTATAAGTCGACTTATATATATATATATATATATATATATATATATCTGTATGCGATTGGTTGTGGGTTCGATTCCTGCTTGGTAAAATGATTATATTTATATTTCCGCTCTAGTAAGATCAAACACGGCGTTGAGCTTGATTCAAGCGGGAATCAGCGAATGAAGTGTCTTGATTATAAATTACATATATACATACATAGCTTCACGCTGTATCCTGCATATAACAGGGTAGGCAGAGGGAACCTAGTGTTAAGACACTTCGTTCCCCACTTTTCGCCGAATTAAGGCATTGCGTGCTGAGTGGCGGAACTCAACGCCGCGCTTTGCCTTGTTACCAAGTCCAGGAAATGAAAAATTCAATTTCCTGGAGTGGGAGTCGAACCCACAACCTGTCGCGTTTACAGTCGCACGCTTGTGCCTCTGCGCCACGACAGGCGTTACTATAACAGACTATAAACTCATTCTGATTATCCCACAATTCGGGATAGAGCGTACAGCTGCTAAACAAAAACAACAACAATATGAACAAATTAAACTTAAAAATGCCAACCTTAAAAATTTCAAGCTGGTACTTATATATTAATGCCTGTATAATAACCTTGACGAATTGTTGATGGATTTGATTCCGAAAGTTAACAATTTAAAAATATGGAGAATTTAAATATTTAATTCCCCCGAATGGGAGTCGCACCCGCAATAATTTTTGTATACAACCAGACGTTGTCATACTGCGCCACCATAGCCTTATACAGCCAGACCGAAGCCAAACCAAAACGCATACATAGATTAATTTAACAATAAGTTTTCCTGGGTTTGGTAATAAGGCAAAACGCAGCGTTGAGTTCCGCCACTCAACACGCAATGCCTCAATTTGGCGAAAAGTGGGGAACGGATTGTTGAAAGAGAATGGAGTGTCCTAACACTAGGTTCTCTGGTTCCGTCTGCCTACCCTGCTATATGCGGGATACAGCGTGAAGCTAAAAAAAAGTATATATTTTATTTCACTAAGCCACAATGGCCTCATACAACCAGACCGGAGCCAAACCAAAACGCAAACAATACTAATAGATTAATTTAACCAATTAATTAGTTTTAATGCTATTCACATAGTATTGCATACAGTTTTTTTTTCTATCTAATTTCGGAGAATTAAACTTACAAATGCTGGGGATTCGAATTCGCTACCCTATATAGATTTTTGTGTTGTTTTGCAGTAAGGCAAGCACGAAAACTTGCGACAACGATATTCGTATCATTATCGAAAGCATTTTGTATGGGATAACTTTAGTTCCTTTTACGCACGGTAGGGGCGCTTTTCAATTCCCATACAAATTCTTTCGATAACCATACGAATACTTTGTCACCAGTTTTCGTACTTACCCTACTGTAAGTCGATCTAATTTATTAATTTAAAAATAGCAGGTTTACATCTGCATCCTATAGCAGGGTAGTCAGAGTAAACATAATGTTAAGAAACTTCATTTGCAGCTTTCTGCGAAATCGAGACATTGCGTACTAACTGGCGGGACATAACGCCGCGCATTGTCTTCTTAGAGCGGACAAATGAAAATAGTATAATTCCCGGAGTAGGAATCGAACACAGAACCATAACAAAAGATATTAATTGCCTTCCGATGGCCTCTAATTTATTAATATTTATTTAGAATATTTTGGTTAAGATTCATGTTTCTCTCCGCAGAAGAATCACAAGAACTTCATCAAGACACTCCGTTCACCGCTTTTCGCTTCATCTAACTCAATGCATGTGCGAATGCCATAAGTGGCGCAACTCAACGCCGCGTTTAACAACATAATAATAATAGCTAATAAAGTAAATCTATCTGTCCTTGCAAACAATGAAGCTTATTAAGGTACTTTTATACTAGTATTAATTTATATGCGGTTAGTGACCTCGAACACCTATTGCGTCTGGTGGAGATTAACTCGAATTATCTAATAATAAGTAAAGCGACGCCTGCGCAACTCACTGGCGTAGGGTTGGCAGATTTACACTTTAAAAAAAACTTCACGCACAGTAGGCAGGGAGGAAATGGGAAGACAACTCACGTTGTCAGATATTTCGATGAGCTTCATACATAGCTTCACGCTGTATCCCGCATATAGCAGGTTAGGCAGGTTCCCCACTTTCCGCCGAATTGAGGCATTGTGTGCTGAGTGGCGGAACTCAACGCCGCGTTTTGCCTTATTACCAAACCCAAGAAATGAAAAATTCCATTTCCTGGAGTGGTAATCGAACCCACAACCTATCGCGTTTACCGTCACACGTTTGTTCCTCTGCGTCAGTTGACGCCTGTCGAGGCGTTTCGATGAGGTAGGCGAAATAGCAGAGAGAAGAGAGAAGATAAGAGATAATGCGAACTATGGCCTCCATCTGTCATCAGTGTTTGGTAACAAGGCAAAGCGCGGCGTTGAGTTCCGCCAATCAGCATACAATACTCAATTAGGCGGAAAGTGAGGAAAGGAGTGTCATGTCACGTAACACTAAGTTCCCTATGCCTACCCTGCTATGTGCGGGATACAGCGTGAAGTTATGTATGTATGTATGTATGTATGTATGTAAAAATCATAAAACTATGAACAAGCAACCCTAAACGCTCGCTACGCAGTAAATGACATTATATTGTTACAAAACAAAAAACTAACAGTGAGTCACTGTGAGCACGGACTTTGCGTTTAGGCAACAATTATATACATATTTATGTTTTGAATTGCGGTCAGTTTGTATGAAATGTAGCTGTTTACTTTATTGGATGGCGTTTTCCGCAAAGAACTTTGCTTTCTCGGCGTTGAGTTCCGCCACTCAGCATGTAATGTCTCAATTCGAAATGTGGGGAACGGATATGTTAAAAGAAGGGAGTGCCTTAACACTAGGTTCAGGATACAGCGACAAGTTTTTTTTAACTTCACGCTGTATCCCGCTACAGCGTGAAGTTAAAAAAAACTTGTTCTTTTTCTTACTTTTTTAGCTGTTTATTTTATATATTTAATGTCGTTTTCTGTAAAGAACTTTAGTTTTTTTTACTTCAGATATTTGTAAGATAGTTAAAAAAGAAGGAGATGAAATTTGACTGTATTTTTGTGTGTTTTTTGTTGCATAACTTTTTATTGAATGAACCAATTTTGATGATTCTTTTTTATATGATAGATAATTCTAATATGGTGGTAAATTTTATTACGATTTGACAAGTAGTTTTTGAGTTATTCGTAATAATGTTAGTTTTTAGTATGTTTTAATTATGGTCACATTTTTGTCATTTTCAAAAATAGGTACAATGTTTTTCCTTCCTATTCATATAGGAAATATCATTCTAATAGGAAGGAATAACTTTGCAGATTGTCTTATTATATGAGACCATCATGGCGCAGTGGGACGTCTGAAAGTCGATAATTGTTGGTTCAATACCGAAAGCCACAGAAGTTTTTTTAATTAATACATTTGCAGCATACTTAAGTAGAACTACTTAATTGTACCTTAAAAATATGGTGAGATCCTCATCGACTGACTGTTCTTTTTTATTTTTTGGTTAGTCAATTATTATAAATTAATTACTAGGTTAGCAACAGTTATTAAGGTGTACGTTTTTACTTCTTTCTCATATCGCTGAGCTTGCCAAGACTAAGTTCAGTTTTACCAGAAATGAAAATTATTTAATACAGGAAATGTAAAAGTTTAACATTTTCATTTCCTGGGTATGGTAACAAAGCAAAGCGCGGCGTTAAGTTTCGTTACTCAGCACGCAATGCTTTAATTCGACGGAAACTGGGGAACGGAATGTCTTAACACTAGGTTCACTCTGCCTACCCGGCACCCATACCTATAATCGGGATACAGTGTGAAGCTAAAAAAAAGATAATTTAATATAATGATTCCCTTGCTTGGAATCGAACCCATTACCAATCACTTCTATAGTCAAGTGCTTTTTATTTTCACTAAGCAATCTCCTTCGTGTATTTTATACAAAGCGTCGTGACATTTTTCAAATGATTTGTACTCAACTGGCACGCTCTAGAGGCTGAAAAACTAAAATAATTTTTTCAGCTAGCTTCATTAAAAAAACACGAAATGGCAATGGCGCAGTGGATCATCGTCCAACTGTAAACGCGAAAGGTAGAGGGTTCGATGCCAAAAAAAGAAAACCGACTTCATATGAAACGCCTATCGTGTCGCAGTGGCAGAAACGTGCGACTGAAAACGCGACAGGGTGTGGATTCGATTCCCACTCCAGGAAATGTATTTTCATTTCCTGGGTTTGGTAAAAGACAAAGCGCGGCGTTGAGTTCCACCAGTCAGTACGCAATGCTTTAATACGGCCGAAAGTGGGGAACAGAGTGTCTTAACACTAGGTTCCCTCTGCCTACCCTGCTATATGCGGGATACAGCGTGAAGCTATGTATGTATGTATGTAATAAATAGTTTGACATATTCTTTTGTAAAAAAAAAACATATCCGTTGCCATGGCAACGCGTATACAATGCTAGAGCCACTAGTAATGAATTAATAGTCATGTTGATCTAACATATTCCTACGTACATACTATCGTACTTACTAATGTAAACTTAATTTCCTTGTACAAATAGAATTAAGCATTATACCTTCAATTACTGCTATTTGTATGAGTAAATACCTATAATGTGTTATACTAAATATTCTATTAGATTTGACATGTATTGTCTGGGTTATAATAGCTTAAGACGAGGTGTGTTTGATGAAAAGCAGGTTCTCGATCTATTTCGCATAGTAGGTTAGGTAGCCAGAACCTAATGTTAAGTCAATGTTGTAAGGCAATCAATGAGCACTGCCTCAGGCACATCATCGTCAAACATGATGACGCCGTCATAGGGGCAGTGATCAGCAAGCTTGGCGATATGAGAAAAAAGTACGCCTTGATAACTGTCGCTAACCTGGTCATAAAATTGACTAACATAAAAAAAAACAGTCAGTCGGTGAGCATCTCACCATAGTTTTAAGATACAGTTAAGTAGTTCTATTAAAGTATGCTGCAAATGTAACAAATAAAAAAAAAAAACAAAAGTGTGAGCCCGTGAATGTAATTTAATTCATATAAAAAAAAGAGAACCTAATGTTAAGACACTCCGTTCTCCACTTTCCATCCGATCAGTGACGGAGCTCAACGCCGCGTTTTGTCCTAGCAGAGTGGAGAAATACAAATAGTTGAAATATAGTTTTTCCCCCTAATAGGATCGACGCCACGACCAATCGCGCTTAAAATCGCACTGCGCCGCGATGGCCTAATGTATGTGTAGCTTTTTTTTAAAAACACTTTGATTTTTTTTTAAAAGTAGGAAAGAATCCATAACTTAATGATATTACTAACCTAAGAAAAGCAAGACATTTTTCAGCTTTGCACCTTTTACAATATAGCAGGGTTTGTAGAGAGAACCTAGTGTCAAAACACTCTATTCTCTGCTTTAATTTTTTATTTTAAGCATACATAAGTGTGCTAAGCCGAGGAAAAGAAAAAAAAATGTAACCATTTACCCGATTGGGATTCGAACCCATAACCACTCGTCTATCGCACTTATAATTTTTTTTAAATGTATTTAATTAGAACATAGTGACACTTACTCTACTCTCCTTTTAAAAATTATTTCAAATTAAATCCTAATCATAACTTTTGTGTTGAAAGACTGAAACTCAGACTTAGCGATAGTGATACAAAAAAGCAAAAATGAAAACTTACATACATACATACATAGCTTCACGCTGTATCCCACATATAGCAGAGTAGGCAGAGGGAACCTAGTGTTAAGACACTCCGTTCCCCACTTTCCGCCAAATTGAGGCATTGCGTGCTAAGTGGCGGGACTCAACGCCGCGCTTTGCCTTGTTATCAAACTCAGCAAATGAAAAATTACATTTCCTGGAGTGGGAATTGAACCCAACACAACCTGTCGCGTTTACAGTCGCACGCTTGTGCCTCAGCGCCACGACAGGCGTTAACACTCCACTCCCCTTCTAAAAATAATTTCAAATTAAATCCTAACCATAACTTTTGTGTTGAAAGACTGAAACTCAAACTTAGCGATAGTCATACAAAAAAGCAGAAATGAAAACTTTCCTACAAGTAAAATTAAATGAGTAGTAAAAGTTTTTTGTCGCTTGTTCTTTTTTAGTTTCAATACAATACTTTGTTTTTTGTTTGCGTTTTCTTGTTACAGTAACTTCAACACGTTTTAAAACACCTTTTTTAAATAAATGGTACAAATATATGAAATAATTATATTTACATCAGTTTTAGTAACACTAGTAACCCTGTTGACGCGTTAACAACGCGTTGCCGAGCAACGTATATGTCACTTTATATAAACATGCATGCACCATGGTAGTCTTGTCACAAGATTCAGATTGGAGATTAAAATATGACATAGAATGTTCGAAAACTATGACGCAAAAAAGCCCCACAATTTCCAATATATTTTTCTACTTATCTCTAAAATTCCAGACCATCTCATACCTAGCTACCTAACTTCACGCTTTATCTCTAGCGGGGTAGTCAGAGTTCCAGAGCTCCAAACGCTACGGTCCCTGAATACCTCTTTCGCCTCGTCCACAGTCATTAACCTCTTCATACATACCATATATAATATATACCATCTCATAGACTTTATAAATACACACGTTATAAATGTACACTCTCAAGACACTGCTTTCCATAATATCCGCCAAAATTTAAGATATTGCTTGCTGAGAAGCAGAACTCCAAACCGTGATTTATATCACCAGAAAGGATAATCATTACAACAAGTGGGAATCGAAATCACAACCAATCGTGTTTACAGTCAAACGACTGCCACTGCGTCACAATAGCTTCATTTAGTAGTTATTACATAAATACATATATAGCTTCACGCTGTATCCTGCATATAGCAGGGAAGGCAGAGGGAACCACTCCGTTCCCCACTTTCCGCCGAATTGAGGCTTGAACACAACGAAGCGCTTTGCCTTATTACCAAACCCAGGAAACGAAAAATTCCATTTCCTGGAGTAGAAATCGAACCCACAACCTGTCGCGTTTACAGTCGCATGCTTGTGTCTCTGCGCCACTACAGGCGTTATTGTATAAATATTAAATAAAGTAGGGCACTACCTCCTAACATCTTTACACTTTCCTGGTATAACCACGTAGGTGGAAAATTAATTAATAATACAACAAGTGTTACGCTAATCTTCCAATCAAGTCGGACATGGAATCTTAACGATATGACCACGTATTAAGTTCTTGGAATCCTCTCATGTACCTTTTTGTTTGACTGTTTAAAAAAAATGTGGAATTAAAAAAAAAGTTGCAATCATTTATCCATCAAGCACAATACCCGTTAGCTGTCATGGTTATAGCTGAAGTTATTTTGGAAGTGGTATCTGTTGGTTTTGTTTTTTTGACACGTAAAAAACGTAGATTGGAGAAAATCGGTTAAAACTTATGTTTCTATTCTCTTTTTATACTTGTTATTATACAAGTAACGTCTTTTTATTGTTTTTTTGAATTGTTAAAAGATGGCGGATGGTGCATGCAGTGGTTGTTTGTCCGATTATTTTTCGACGCTATGTTTGATATAAGTAGAAGAAACTCCTTAGCAATCCATGGATTCACCGTGCGGGTGCCCACCGCGTTGCAGAGAGAGGAGTTGGGAGAGTGCCTGGGACTTACGACCCAAGTGTAGGTTTAAGAGGGCCCTTTAAAATGCGTATTAACATTCACCTCCACTGTCCGCGCTCCACTCTCTACCTAAACGAATTTAAAAAGATCCTACTAATGCCGCCTACATAACATAAATAGACATGAATTACAATTTTGAAAGATATTTTTGGTTCCTTACTTCATTTAAAGAATCAAGTGTTGATAGGTTCTCTGTATTTATCTTGAAAGACATACACAAAAAAAAAACAATAATCAGAGAGAACTTAGTGTCAACACTGTTCGTTTTTGCCCGAATTCGAGTCATAAGAACAATTCAAAAACATGTTTTTGACTTACATTTTTTTTTTACTGTAAATGTCAAAATTTCATTGTCGTATACACAAAGACAGTGCTTTGTCATGTATATATATAGTTGTTTTGGAATTATTCGTAATGTATTTAGTGAATTTTATTTGGTGGTGATTTTATTATTGTGTGTTAGCTTCACGCTGTATTCTGCATATAGCAGGGTAGGCAGAGGGAACCAGAGAACCTAGTGTTAAGACATTCCATTCTCTTTCAACATTTCCGTTCTCGACTTTCCGCCAAATTGGTGCATTGCGTGTTGAGTGGCAGAACTCAACGCCGCGCTTTGCCTTGTTACCAAACCCAAGAAATGAAAATACTAAATTTTACATTTCCTGGAGCGGGAATCGAACCCACAACCTGTCGGGTTTGCAGTCGCACGCTTGTGCCTCTGCGCCACGACAGGCGTTACTTACTTAAAACTGCCATAATAAATTTAAAGGAAAAAGTGGACCAAAAATGTAATCTATACCATTTCCAAAACCACCACATCCGAGGTACAGGATGCTAAATAATTATATATTCCCATTCAAATACACAACGGTACGAAATGGCATACATTTTGATGATGTACTGTACTAAATAATTTTACGTGCGTTGACATCGATGGAACAAAGATTTCTCTATTTTTTTTTCACCCTCTTGGGAATGGAGGCATAGAAAATATTGTTGATGGTTATTTTTTAAAAAAAGCAAAATCATTTCATACTTTTTCTCGTATTGTATGATAATTGTTGAACGCCTGTTGTGGCGCACAGGCACAAGCGTGCGACTGTAAATGCGACAGGTTGTGGATTCGATTCCCACTCCAAGAAATGGAATTTTTCATTTCCTGGGTTTGATAACAAGCAAAAATCGACGTTGAGTTCCGCCACTCACTACGCAATTCCTCAATTCGGCGGAAAGTGGGGAACAGAGTGTCTTAACACTAGGTTCCCTCTGCCTACGCTGCTATATGCGGGATACACCGTGAAGCTATGTATGTATGTATTTTTATTTTTAGTATATTTTATTAGAAGTCGATTCTTGTTAAAATTTCATTTATTTACTAGATATGTGTCATTATACTATATGAGAAAAATATTCAAAATTCTCAAAAGTTGAACCCAATAATAAGCTAACATATTATAATAAGCTAACATTTTGACATGTAGGCTTGGGGAGTGTAGGGAAGACCTAATACAGAACTTTTCGTAACATCCACGAATAAGGTAAAGAATAGGATTTTAGGTTACAGCTTGTGGACTATATCTATATATTAATACATGAAGCAAAAATTTGTAGCTCTTTTTTACAAAAATTACGCGAACAGAGGAATGAAACTTGGCACACTTATAGTTTATATAGAGAAGGATTGCAGAATGTTAATATCTTTTTAAAATAATGCATAAAAATAAATGAAATTAATAAAATATATGTTACACACAGTTTTAGATATATGCTTACATAAAGTGAAATATATGTTGCTAGGCAACGCGTTGTTAACGCGTCAACGGGGACACTAGTTTCATCTAAATTTGTTCAGTAGTTTTTTCACGAGAACAAGCATCCACACGAACATTCGCTTTTATATTAGTAAGATATAAAACAATACATACTCGTACAAGTACAATACATAATTATTGTTTTTATAGCAATCTGTGTGTGATTCATCTTTAACTGTAAACCTAATATGGTCTCAATCATTAAACGAGATATGATTTTTTTAATAACACATACATACATACATAGCTTCACGCTGTATCCCGCATATAGCAGGGTAGGCAGAGGGAACCTAGTGTTAAGACACTCCGTTCCCCACTTTTCGCCGAACTTAGGCATTGCGTGTAGTGGCGTCACGTGTTACGTTAATTCAGTGGAAAGTGGGTAACGGAAATCGTAAGACAACGGAGTGTCTTAACACTAGGTTCTCAGGTTCACTTTGCCTACTGAAGCTAAAAAAATATGTAATCATATTTTGTGCGCCTGTCGTGGCGCAGAGGCACAAGCGTGCGACTGTAAACGCGATAGGTTGTGGGTTCGATTCCCACTCCAGGAAATGTTAGTATTTTCATTTCCTGGGTTTAGTAACAAGGCAAAGCGCGGCGTTGAGTTCCGCCACTCAGCACGCAATGCCTCAATTCGGCGGAAAATAGGGAACGGGATTGTTGTACGAGAACGGAGTGTCTTAACACTAGGTTCTCAGGTTCACTCTGCCTACCCTGCTATATGCGGGATACAGCGTGAAGCTAAAAAAACTTAAATATTTTTTTTTCATAAAAGTATTAAAATAATACAAAACATTAATATTAAAAGCGTAGCAATAGTGTATCATCTTTTTATATACTACGCGTGTGACTTGCGTTGACACTTTGCCAAATCTGTACGTTGTAAGAACAACTCGATGCCACACGAGAGATTGCTACTTCCTGGCTATTCATTGAAATTATATATTATTTTGTATATATATTGTTTAATTGTATGTATATTTAAATTGACGCTTTTTACCGCATTGCATAGAGAATCTAGTGTCAAGACACTACGTTTTCCACTTTAACAAGTAGGACACTAACGTCATATAGAAATATTGTTATTACACAATATATTTTAGTTCTCAAGTGCTATAGTTACGTGTTAAAATTTTTATTTTTGTTGTTTTCGTCTGTTAAGAACTTTTTTTCTAGAGGAAACCTTTTAAAAAAACCGGAAGAAGAAGGCTAGGTAATGAAAGTACATGGTATTCTTTGTCTTACCCCAGTTTTACAGGAATTTCGGCGTCCGTCAAGAATTAATTAATGTATTTATTTTTTAAAGTATTATTTGCACACATGGGATAAGAAAATTTTGAGACGTATAAAAAAATTGATTTAACAGGATTCGAATCCGCACCTCTTGAATTTCCTCCATACGCTATGGACTTAGCAATACACAGCCAATTAAGTTATTAAGAGTGATTAATGTATAAAAAATATTAAAACGAAGAAATCCCTAAGAATTCCATACACTAATTTTTATATATGCTACTTTAAATAAATCGAACTTATAACCTATAACTATTATAATAATATTATAACTACCACTGTACCTAAAGTACCAACAAAATGCGTGTGACACTTGAAATTTTGCCAAAACGGTAACGTCGCCGCATTACCGTGTTGGATTCCACACGAGTAATTATATGGGATTCCTTTAGTCTTCTATATGTTATGTACAAATATTTAGTTTTACGCCGCATAGTAGAATAGGCAGAGAGACTTTAGTGTTAAGACACTCCTCTCTCCGCTTTGAGCATGAATTCGAATTAAAGCCACGTGGTAAGGAACGCCAGGTTATATCTTTAGCTTAAATAAATATAATCATTTCCTTGAATGGGAATCGAACCCACTATCGTGGTTATGATGTAACATGTTTCATTTTATATAACATATTGACCAAAGAGTATCTTGAATAAGAACTTTCAGTTGACCATTTTCTACTCATTTTACAGATATTGGAAGATAACGGAACTCAACGCCGCAATAGGCTTTTTTGTTAAACAAAAAAAAATCTTTAAGGATAGTGGAGAGCGTAGTGATAAATGTTCTAAGTACAAAATTAATATCAAAAATCGAAAGTTTATGAGGATGGATGTTTGTTATTCTTTCAAGCATAAACTACTGAACGGATCTAGATGAAACTTTACAAAATTATAGCTTATAAGTCAGAATAACATATTTTTTTTAACTTCCGCTGTATCCCGCTCATAGCAGGGTAGGCAAAAGGAACTAGAGAACCTAGTGTTAAGACACTCCGTTCTCTTTTAATATTTCCATTGCTCACTTTCCGCCGAATTGAGTCATTGCGTGCTGAGTGGCGAATCTCGACACCGCGCTTTGCCTTGTTACCAGAGCGAGGATATGAAAATACTAAATAATATTTAATATTTTCATTTCCTGGAGTGGGAATTGAACCCACTACCTGTCGCACCTACAGTGAAACACTTATGCCTCTGCGTCACTATAGAACTCAATAACATATATGAGTACATACGTTGCAATTAATATAGATTTTGTTTAATTTGGCCTAACCGAAGTTGTGGGTTCGATTCCCACGCCAGGTAATGAAAATATTAAATAATATTTAGTATTTTCATTTCCTCGCTCTGGTACCAAGGCAAAGCGCGGCGTTGAGTTTCGCCACTCAGTATACAATGCCTCAATTCAGCGGAAAGTGCGGAACGGAAATGTTAAATCAAATCAAAAATTTTTATTCAAAGTAAGAAGTTACAAGTTTCATTTTTTGATCGTCAAATAATTTACCACCGGTTCACTAAATTAAATGCCTCAGAATTGAGAAGAACCGGCGCAAGAAACTAAACGGGACTTTATTTTTCCTGAGTTAAAAGAAAGGGGTGTGTCTTATCACTAAGTTATCTGATACCCTCTGCCTACCCTGCTATTTGCGGGATACAATGTGAAGCTAAAAATAAATATTCTCATTTCCCTAATACGAATCAAACCCACAACCAAAACCATTTACATTACCACTGCACCATCATGGCCTAAAATATTACAAATAAAGTAGAAATTATATATATTTTTAAAGCAGGTATTATCATAATCGATATTAATAACCTGCATTACTCAGTCAGTCAGTCAGGGTCAGCACCCTTATCCAATAAAATATCTGTTTGTCCGTCTGTCTCGAGGCCGTACCACTTGTTGCAATTTACGCGTTCTCTGTAATAAGTTGAAATCACTTTTTAGTGTTCCTTATGTGTTTTAAATATATTATTATGTTTTTTTTTTCTATTTTTTATATCATATTCTTTTTAGCTTCACGCTGTATCCCGCATTTAGCAGGGTAGGCAGAGGGAACGTGAGAACCTAGTGTTAAGACACTCCGTTCTCTTAAGGTTTTCGCTGAGGCATTGTGTACTGAGTGGTGGAACGCAACGCCGCGCTTTACCTTGATAATAGAGCTAGAATGGAAATACTGGATATTAATTATTATAAATATTTAATATTTTGTGTCAACCGTTTCTTTTTAAGAATAGTTGTAATTTGAAACATGATGTAACGAAAAAGCGACACGAAAGAGACAAACATATACGTTTATAAAGTTTTATACGCGAAAAGGTGAGATGTACTTATATGTTAATGCAGCTTCGAGCTTTATCTCATATGACAGAGTAGGCAGAGAGAACCTAGTGTTAGGACACTCTGTTCGCTTTCCGTCTGAAATCGAGGCATGTTGAATGGCGGAACTCAACGCCGCGATTTATCTTTTCAAAGCAAGAAAAAGAAAATTATTAATTGTAATCACGCATACAGTAGGGTAGGCAGAGGGAACCAAAGAACCTAGTGTCCAGACACTCCGTTCTCTTTTAACATTTCTGTTCCCCACTTTCTGCCGAATTGGGACATTGCGTGTTGAGTGGCGGAGCTCAACGCAGAGCAAGGAAATGAAATCACTAAATATCATTTAATATTTTTCTTTTTCTGGAGAGGGAATCGAACTCACAACCTGTCGCGTTTACAGTCGCACGCTTGTACCTCTGCGCCATGACAAGTAAATTAGCTTCATTTCCCGTACTTATTTATTTTTTAATACATATGGAACCCTTATAAAATGGGCATACACTAAGTGAACAAGCGTTTTTTGTTTCGTAGTACGTCTGCCTCACTTCCTGCGCGCCATCGATCAATTTACACTAATATGTGTACATAGATAAACGTTGATAGTAATCTTTCTATATACCTACACAGCTTCACGCTGTATCCCGTATATAGCAGGGTAGGCAGAGGGAACCTAGTGTTAAGACACTCCGTTACTCACTTTCCGCTGAATTGAGGCATTTAATAAAAAAACAACAAAGCGCGGCGTTGAGTTCTGCAACTCAGCACGCAATGCCTCAATGCGGCGGAAAGTGGGGAATGGAGTGTCTTAACACTAGGTTTCCTCTGCCTACCCTGCATATGCGGGATACAACGTGTAGCTATGTATGTATAAAACTACGTATTAATGCTTTCAATGTAATATTTAAAATATACGAACCCCTATTAGCAGTTTGTTTTTACAGAATATTTGTTATTTTTCAATTCACTATTCCATTTCATAAACTTGATTTCCTGGAATGGTAGAAAATATAAGCTTTTAATAAAAAAAATAAAGTTTTTTTAATAATTTTTCACTGGGTGAACCAATTTTGATGGTTCTTTTATTACTTATTTCATATGATAGCTAATGTTCCTAGCTATGATTTGGTGGAGTAGTTTTTGAGTTATTCGTAATTATTTAATTTAGTGTGTGCATTTAATTTGAACGCCTGTCGTGGCGCAGAGGCACAAGCGTGCGACTGTAAACGCGACAGGTTGTAGGTTCGATTCCCACTCCAGGAAAATTTTTAGTATTTTTATTTCTTGGGTTTGGTAACAAGGCAAAGCGCGGCGTTGAGTTCCGCCACTCAACGCGCAATGCCTCAATTCGGCGGAAAGTGAGGAACGGAATTGTTGAAAGAGAATGGAGTGTCTTAACACTAGGTTCTCTGGTTCCCTCTGCCTACCCTGCTATATGCGGGATACAGCGTGAAGTTACAAAAAAAAAATTGTTTGAAGTCGGTTTTCTTTCACTCTCCATGTATCTAAATACTCTGTGACTACTTTTAGCTTGAAATCAAGACGCGATGAACTCAATGCCGCATTTTATCTTACCAAAGCGAAAAATTTAATATAATTTAAACATCATTCCCTCAAGTTGGAATCGAACCCACAACCTATCGTTATACTTAGACGTTATCACTGTGCTACTGGCCTTTTTAAAGACACTAACTCCTATCAAAGTTATTGCAGCTCATTTCCAGAAAATGCAATTGCAAGAAGTAAATCATGAGATTATTTTTTATATACAAATATTCTTATAAGCGACGTTTATTATGATTTGAGGATAAATATTGTTGGATTTTTTTTATATGTTAAAATTGAAACCGCAAAATATATTATTCGACATTTATCTACATATAAATACGTGGAGCAAAAACTTTGTATCCCTTTTTACGAAAATTGCGGCGACGGAGGAGTATGAAATTTGGCACACTTATAGTTTATATAGAGACGGAGTGTGGAATGCTAATATTTTTTTTTAATTAATTTATAAAAATTATATTAAAGTAATAAAATAAATGTTATACACTACCACGAGTTTGACATGTTTATATAGTGACATATAATAGCTAAAGACAACGCGTTGTTAACACATCACCGGGGTCATTAGTATTAATAATTTCACACTATCTTAAGGTTAAATATACAAAGATATATACAATAATAAAGTTTTAACAAAAAAAATCGACTTCAAATAATGCAATGAAAAGTAAAACTATTACAAATATTTTAAAACTAGATTTAAATGGAAGAAAGCTTTAGCTATCATATAAAAAAAGAATCACCGAAATTGGTTCATCCAGCAAAAAATTATGCGGTAACACACAAAAAAAATATTGTCGCCTGTCGTGGCGCAGAAGCACAAGCGTGCGACTGTAGACGCGACAGGTTGTGGGTTCGATTTCTACTCCAGGAAACTGAATTTTTCATTTTCCTGGGTTTGGTAACAAGGCAAAGCGCGGCGTTGAGTTCCGCCACTCAGCACGCAATGCCTCAATTCGGCGGAAAATAGGGAACGGAGTGTCTAAACACTAGGTTCCCTCTGCCTACCCTGCTATATGCGGGAGCTATGTATGTATGTAAAAATATTGTCGATTTAAAAGGGCCCCTTAAGTCCACACTTGAGTCGCAAGTCGCTGGCACTGCTCGAAGCTCTTTCCCCTGCAGTTCTATGGGTCCTAACATCCGTATGGTGAATTATGGAATGCTTAGGAGTTTATTTCCTATTTGTATAAGATCTCTATTTTATTCTATAATATAAAAAATAATTTTTTTTGAGCGTCTCTCTCTCTACCTACTCCACATATATACCACATATTAGGGGAGGCAGAGAGATTTAAGCCTCTCTGTTCTCTTTTTTCCACCCGATTCAAAACATATAAGATGGCAGAACTCAAAAATAATTTGAATAATTATGTCCCAAAAAAAAGCGCGGCGTTAAGTTCCGCCACTCAGCACGCAATGCCTCCATTCGGCGGAAAGTGAGGAACGGAATTGTTGTAAGCGAACGGAGTGTCTTAGCACTAGGTTCTCAGGTTCCCTCTGCCTACCCTGCTATATGCGGGATACAGCGTGAATATAAAAAAATATATTTCCCTGAGTAAGAATCGAATCCAGAACTTCTTACCCCACTGCGCCACAATGACCATATTTACATCAAAAAACGCACATTCTGCACTTAGAAATTTAACTTTTTCACAAAGTATTATAATAAAAAAAGAAACATTAGAAAACAATGCAAGTAATTGTTTCCATTTTACATACAAAGAAATGCTCTTCTGTTGTACTAATAACATTAGCATAATACATGCTCTTCCGGATTTTTGTATTATTCATATACTTTATTCTACCCGCATGTCTTTGAAGACCAATGTCAAAGTAACGTAATAGCTGTATACTTAAACAAGAAATTATAACTTATAATTTATCAAAAAAGTGATAAAATTATTACGAATAACTCAGAAACTTCTTGAGACATGTTTTTTTTTCCTTATTTTTCTTAGCTTCACGCTGTATCCCGCATATAGCAGGGTAGGCAGAGGTAACCTAGTGTTACGATACTCCGTTCCCCACTTTCCGCCGAATTGAAGGATTGCGTGCTGAATGGCGGATCTTAACGCCGCGCTTTGCCAAGTTATCCAACCCAGGTAATGAAACATTTCCTTGGGTGGGAATCGAACCCACAACCTATCGCGTTTACAGTCGCACGTTTGTGCCTCTGCGCCACGACTGGTGTTATAGTAATAATCAACCTCCTCCTTTTCTAAATTCAGTTAAAAAACACATCACCCAGAATCGAATCGACTACCTCATACCTCCCTACATCACGTTTATATGCAAATAGCAGATAAACCCAAGGCGATAGGTAGCTTAGCAATAAATCTGTAACCATTGACATTTTAGGTAAATTAATCGGTCTAGACTGAACTTTAGCTCAATGTTTCATACTTTAGTCTTATAGCATTATAATCTTATATTGTATCAAGGTCTTTCATATTTTATGAAGAAATAAACTTTTATGAGATAAAAAAAGGAGAGACAGAGAGAGTATAGTAAGAAAACACTCCGTTCACCGTTTTCTGCCCGAATTCTAAACATTGCGTGTATTAGAAAGTAATGAAACTCATCGCCGCGCTTTATCAGTGATGAAACAAGGCAAAGCGCGGCGTTGAGTTCCGCCACTCAGCACGCAATGCCAAAATTCGGCAAAAAGTGGGGAATGGAGTGTCTTAACACTAGGTTCCCTCTGCCTACCCTGCTGTATGCGGGATACAGCGTGAAGCTATGTATGTATGTATTCTAAGTGGGAGTGGGTATTGAACCCACGACCAATCGCATTTATAGTCAGACGCTGTCTACTTATATATTTCCTACATTTACAATCTATATTTACATAACAATTAAGCTTTTCACAAGAAAATAAAACCGAATTCAAATATAATTCACTATTAATGTTATTACGAATAACTCAAAAACTCATTCGACCTTAACTAAATTTAAATAGGACCACATACATCAAAAGTACTAGCTATCATGTACAAAGAGAATCATTAAAATCGGTTCACGCATTAAAAAGTTATGTGATAACACACGGTCGGTTAAAAATTTGTATTATAAAAAAGAATAATGTCTTTCATATATCATAAATGTATTATGTATTCGAGCAAAACGTGAAACACAGAGTGTCTTAACACTATATTCTCTAACTACCCTGCTATAAAAAAACTTATACGGGAATAGAACCCACGATCATAACCACTGAACTATAATGAATCATTACAAATAACTTTTAAACGAGCCCTTAAATGACTAACAATATGCAATACGCAATTATGTACATAATTTACAAGACATGCAATTATATCGTACAGTAATGTTCTTGTGCCTTGACAGAGCTCGTGGGAAAATATATATACATATGTACTAGCTGTTACACGCGGCTTCGCTCGTGGTCAATAGTGTATAGTTCGTATATGCGTTAATTTGAATTTTTTTGACAAGCAGTCATGTCTGCCAAAATATTTAAAAAAATATCAAAAAGTGTCGTCATCGTAATCAAATCGTAATCCTTTTTAATACTTCTAAGAATATGTGCACTAAGTTACATGATAATCGGTTGAATAGTTGTGACGTGAAAGCGTAACAAACTTCATATATATATACCAGCTTTCCGCCCGCGGCTTCGTCCGCGTGGAATTCAGTTGTATCGCGCGACATGGTAAGAAGTAGTCTATAATCTTTCCAAAGTTCAGATTTCGATGAAATTCGGTATGAAGATAGAAATCTTCATACCGAATTTCATCAAAATCGGTTAAGTGGTTTAGGCGTGAATGCGTAACAGACAGACAGACTTACTTTCGCATTTATAATATTAGTAAAGATGAATGGACCGCGGGGCATGGCTGTCTGACTGTAAACTTGTTGGGTTGCGAATTCGATTCTTAATCGGGGGAAATATAAGTATTATATTTTTTTTATTTTTCCGCTCTAATAAACTATAAGTGTACCAAATTTCATGCTCCTCCATCCGCGTAATTTTCTTAAAACGGGATCCAAAGTTTTTGCTTCACGTATTTATATATAGACTTACAAAAGATAAGCCGATAAGAATCAGGTTATGTGGACGCTTCGCCACTGATACCCTGTAAACAGAAGGAAGTATCTATTAATATTATTTTCTATATCACTTAAAGTAACAAATGACGTAGCAAAGTAGACGTGACGAGGAAATGGAGATAAAAACGCATTAGCAACGATATCTAGCAAATATTTAGCCATATAATGAAAGGTTTGTTATAAATATTTCCTTGTTTATTAAGGTTTGGTCTAATTACAGAAGGTATGTTTGTTAACTCAAACAGCGTTGAGTTGCGTTTTATATTAGGTTTTTTTTTTAGCTTCACGCTGTATCCCGCAGATAGCAGGGTAGGCAGAATGGACCATA
The DNA here is from genome assembly GCA_033558755.1 of Philaethria dido. Classification (NCBI taxonomy): domain Eukaryota; kingdom Metazoa; phylum Arthropoda; class Insecta; order Lepidoptera; family Nymphalidae; genus Philaethria; species Philaethria dido. The sequence continues at coordinate 65,064 of JAKGSA010001209.1, read as the reverse complement.
GAACCTAGTGTTAAGACACTTCGTCCCCCACTTTCCGTCGAATTGAGGCATTGCGTGCTGAGTTGCGGAACTTAACGCCGCGCTTTGCCTTTGCCAAACCCAGGAAATGAAAAATTTCATTTCCTGGAGTGGGAATCGAACCCACAACCTGTCGTGTTTACAGTTGCTCGCTTGTACCTCTGCGCCATGACATGAGATATATTATTTTTTTTAGCTTTACGCTGTATCCCGCTCATAGCGAAAAAGGCAGAGGGAACAGAAAAACTTAGTGTTAAGACACTCTGTTCTATCAAGATTACCGTTTCCCATTTTCAAGTTATAACTAGTGAGAAAATTAACGAAACAAGGAGAACTGGCTAAAAAAAATCTTTATTGGGTCTTTATTGGTCATAGAACAAAATTTTCATAAATAAAGTTCGATAATGACTACTATAGCTTAGAACTGTGTTGTAGTCAACACCCTCCTCTACAAAAATAATTAAGAATTGTAAGCAAACATAAAAGAAGAACTATTTTTTTTTAACTTCACGCTGTAACCCGCATATAGCCGGTTAGGCAGAGGGAACCAAAGAACCTAGTGTTAAGACACTCCATTCTCTTTCAACAATTCCGTTTCCCACTTTCCGACAAATTGAGGCATTGCGTGTTGAGTGAAGAAGAACTATTACAGTAATTATTATATTAAATCTAAACCTATTTAAAAAAAAAACGTGGTGCAGGATTATAAGAGAATGGCCGTGTATAAAAAGTAGAGATATTCCATGCTGGGATTCCAAGGATAGGACTACATTTGTGAGACTTCACTAGTCTGAGAGGCACTAAAAGAAGAAAAGATGACTGCATGGTATTTGTGGTAATTTTCGTTTGAATAACATAGTTTTAGGTAGGGTCTGAATTTTTTTTTATCAAAATCAAAATATTCTTTACTCAAATAAGCTATTATAAGTAAATTCGAATCGTCAATTAATATAAAAATGTTATAATTATTCTATCGGCTATCAGTTCTGCTGAGAAATACACATATACATAAATTGAAATACACTTATACTTAATTTATATACATCACTTCTGAGAGATACTGTATTTTTAAATTATCTAAAACATTGACTATCTTTTGAATATAAAATTGAACGTCTGTCGTTAGCGCAGAGGCTCAAGCGTGCGACTGTAAACGCGACAGATTATGGGTTTGATTCCTACTCCAGAAAATAGAATTTGTCATTTCCTGGGTTTGGTAACGAAACAAAGCGCGGCGTTGAGTTCCATCACTCAGCACGCAATACCTCAATTCGGCGGAAACTGGGAAACGGTGTGTCTTAACACTAGGTTCTCAGGTTCCCTCTGCCTACCCTGCTATATGAGTGAAGCTTGAAAAAAAAAGAACCAATGACCACCTCGTTTAATCTGACTCTACTAACTGTTCCTATGGTTACTTCAATTTCATAATTTTCATCATTAATCAGGAGTATCCTTATGCGTAAGTGGTACAAGGAATTAAGTCAAGGTATCAAAAAGCCTTAAAGCTTAACTCAAGTAATGTTGTGCAAATCTCATCAATTACATATTTGGAATCAAGTGAGTTGCGTTGGCTTTTATGTTTGAAGCGCAAAAACACGAATTATCCTCTTACCTTTGAAGATCATGTTCTTTTGAAATTATTATTTTGTTTAATTTGGATATTTTTTTTTTAAATTTATATCTTAATTTTGTGTCCTGACACATCGTTGTATGGGATGGCATTGTGGGTTCGATTCCCACTCCAGGAAATTGAATTTTTCATTTCCTGGGTTTGGTAACAAGGGAAAGGACGGCGTTGAGTTCCTTCACTCAGCACGCAATGCCTCAATTCGGCGGAAAGTGGGGAACGGAGTGTCTTAACACTAGATTCCCTCTGCCTACTGCTATATGCGGGATACATCGTGAAGCTATGTATATATGTATGTATTAGATTTTATAGTCCACGCGAACGAAATGGCGGGATATAGCAAGTCTACTACATAGTACTTAAAATCTCCCTATAAAAAGCCCATTTCTCCATACTGTAGAAATATATCAAAAAGAAATAATTTGCTGAGTGATTAGACTCTATTTTTTATACACTAGAGTCGTTTTTACAATAAAAACATAATAAAATAGGTATTTTTATGGATAATTGCGAAGGTAGAACAACTGTGCATTTTCCCTAGCCCTAGGCGAATGCAGTGGACATACAATTTATAGTATATGTACGTATTTAGATTTCAATTTTTAAGTAAGTTTCAGTATAGGTTGTTAGGTAATGATAGATTATTACCATTTGTTCGTTTACATTTGATTTTTTTTATATATTTTATTTATTTAAAAGATCATCGTGGTGTAGTGGCACAATGTCTGCTTGTTGCTAGTGGTGATCTTTGATACTTTTTTTTTAACTTCCCGCAATATCCTGCATATAGCAGGGTAGGCAGAGGGAACCAGAGAACCTAGTGTTAAGACACTCCATTCTCTTTCAACAATTCCGTTCCCCACTTACCGCCGAATTGAGGCATTGCGTGTTGAGTGGCGGAACTCAACGCCGCGCTTTGCCTTTTTACCAAACCCAAGAAAAGAAAATACTAAATTTTACATTTCCTGGAGTGGGAATTAAATTTTATTAATATTATAATTATATACTTGGGTAGAATAATTTTGCATTGAAAGTTGAAAATTGAAAAAATCATTTGAATTTTAAATTAATAAAGAAGATTTGCGAAAACATGAATTTTAAGTTTAAATTAATGAATTTGATGATATTCAAAAACATGGATTTCAAGCGTGAAATGACAACTTTGAAGTTTCTATATATAAATAAGACTGACGTGTCGAAGTAGATTATAGCCTTACCTTACCTTACCTAACTTCACGCTTTATCCCTAGCGGGGTAGTCAGAATTCCGGAGCACCAAACGCTACGGTCCCTGCATATCTCTTTCGCCTCGTCCACAGTCATTAACCTCTTCATGCATGCCCTCCGGGGGGTCCTCATGCTTATAACCTATTTCTAGATTATAACCTACTTACGATATTCGTAATAGTCATAATACAAGTAATAACATAAAAATATTTTTACTGAGTATTATATTTTAGCTAATAGTTATACTGATACATGAAGGAAAAGTGGAGAACGGAATTGTTGAAAGAGAATGGAGTGTCTTAGCACGAGGTTCTCTGGTTCCCTCTACCTACCCCGCTACATGCGGGATACAGCGCGAAGTTGAAAAAAAAAAAATATTGATACATGAAGGAAAACAGAAAACCGATTTAAAGGTTCTTAAGATTGTAATTTTGTATTCATAAGATTCGTTATTCAAGGGATTCATTTCTCTTGAATAATGACAAAATTACAGTCTTAGTACGCTAGGGGTGTGCCCAGTTTGGGTGTCTTAACATCACGCGTTACACGAGCCGTGGTAAAAGTCCTGGTCGGTTCCGAGAGGTAGTAGAATGCGGTACGCTAATTTTTTTGAGGTAATAATGTTCGAGGCAGGTTTCCTTCAACCTCGGCTCCTGTAGCCTCGGCTAGGGGCGGTGGAGAAAGAAAATTATGAAGTTTTGGTTAGTTGGCCGGCCATTTATCTGCCGGGCTAGAAGTCCCAAATAATTCGTCCAAGTTTCCAAATTACTCACGAAAAAAATTATTGAGGGTAAAAATTAATTTAAAATCCTTCCCCAATTGGGAAATAAACCCACAACCACTCGTTCTTACAGAACGATGCTGTCCAACAGTGCCATAATAGCCACCGCAATCTATATATGTAAAACATTATATAATGACTACCAGACGACGTATAGACGAAACTACTGCACATAGAAAGATGAAATTTGACATGTAGGCTTTTTGGAGAGTTTAGGGGAGTAGTAAGAGAGGATTTCTCGAAATTTCTATGAAAAAATGGTATTTTAGGGACGCAAACGGAGTCGTGAGTTATTACTAGTGTATATAAACATAGCAGATCAATAACGATGACACAACTTGACTGTATGCATTTAAAATGTCAGTACGTTTCAGATAATGAGTGAGGCGTATTCAACTGTCCGTTTTGGAATTAAATATTCACTTTTACCTTCCTAGTTAGATATTATGAAGAGAATTTTTTATTATGCTTTTGCTAGCTATTTTAGATCTAGATTTAGATTTTTTAGGTCGTACTTAACTATAAAGGATTTGTGGGTTCCATTTTCCATTGCCCATGGGCAATAATGATTACTAGTGTCCCCGTTGTCGCGTTAACAACGCGTTGCCTAGCAAAGTATATATGATTTTATATAAACAAGCGTGTCAAACCATTGAAGTGCGTGTAATATTTATTTTATTAATTTAATATATTTTTTATGTTTTATTTTAAAAAGATATTATTATTAAACTTTATAATACTGTGCCAAAATGAAGGAAAAATTGTAATTAGCGTTTAATAGAATGAATTTGAATTTAAAAAGATTAATTTGATGCCCATAACTAGGATTTTATGTATAAAAGTATAAATTTCTGCAAAAACTGAATTTAATGTCATGGAATTAATTAGAAGTTTAAAAAATTGAATTTTTATATGTAAAATGAATTGAAATTCTATATTAATGTTTTTTATGTGTTTTAGTATATTGTGTCGTAATGGTCTTCTAATTGTAAACGCGATTAGTTGTGGGTTCGAACTCAAGGGAATTTCTTCGCTGTAGTAAGTTAAGCGCCGGCGCACGCTTGTGCTTCTGCGACACGACAAACGCGACAGGTTGTTGTTGTGGTTCGATTCCCACTCCAGGAAATGGATTTTTCATGTCCTAGGTGTGCTAACAAGGCAAAGCGCGGCGTTGAAATCCGCCGCTCCGCACGCAATGCCTCAATTCGGTGGAATGTGGGGAAGGGGGTATCTTAACATCAGGTTCTCATCTCATCATCAGGATACAGCGTGAAGCTATGTATGTATGTTTAGTTCTACTCAATACATAATGTATTAAATTAGAACAGAAAGCGGAGAACAGAGTGTCTTGACATTGAATCTTTCTTTTCTTTATCTTCCAGTTACATTTAAACTGGCAACCATTAAGTTCTTTTTCAAATCAGTTCAAAAAGAATGAACTTCATCAAGCAAGATAAAAGCTCGCTTAAGAAAAGAACATATTACAGGTACCTTTTGTAGATAGCGTCATATATCTTAGTTAACTTGAAAAAAGCGGGAATAGCTTATTTAGGGACTTGAATGTATCATTGTAGGTAATTGTGATTAAATGTATGGATGTAAATCTTCAATCTTGAAGCCAGTGAGCATAGAGGCACAAGCGTGTGATTATAAACGACAGGTTGTGGGTTCGATTCCCACTCCAAGAAATGGAATTTTTCAATTCCTGGGTTTGGTAACAAGGCAAAGCGCGGCGTTGACTTCCGCCACACAGCAATGCCTCAATTCGGCGGAAAATGGGAAACGGAGTGTCTTAACACTAGATTCTCTGGTTCCTTCTGCGTATTCTGCTATATGTGGGATACAGCGTGACGCTAAAAAAAATGAAATAATATTTAGTATTTTCATTCCCTAACATATTGAGTTCCGCAACTTCAGGGGAAAATGGAGAACGAAAATCTTAACAGAAGAGTGTCTTAACATTAGGTTCTCAGGTTCCCTCTACCTACCCTGCTATATGCAAGATATAGTGCGAAGATAAAAAATATATATATTTATAATTACAGATGTATGCAGTATTTGTCCATTCCACTGAAAAGAGGGAGGAATAGAACCCACAACCAATTGTGTTCACAGTTAGACATTAGAAAAATAAGTTGAATCATAACTATTAGAAACACTTCAAAGAAAGTATTTGTATAATTATGTAGGTAGGGAAAAATAAAACATCCTGTATTTATCTCATAGTATGTAATTAAAAAATAATAATAATAAAAGTACGATACAAAAAATCTCTGGTTATGCCAGAGGGACAATGAGTCATTTAAAAAAAGTGATAGACGTCCCTCGTTGCCCCGATGGCCTCATCTATACTAATATATAAAGCTGAAGAGTTTGTTTGTTTGTTTGTTGGAACGCGCTAATCTCAGGAACTACTGGTTCGAATTGGAAAATTCTTTTTGTGTTGAATAGACCATTTATCGAGGAAGGTTTTAGGCAATTATTAGGAGCAAAGAAATAATGGAAAGTGTGGAAAAAACGGGGAAAATTATTCATCCTTGAGGGCTTCCGTTGCGTGCGCTGCGAAAACGGTTCAAGATACCAATAATATATGTATGAAAGGATTATATGTTATATATGCTGAACTTATTGCTAATTTCCATTGGCCACGCGAGTGAAGTCGCGGGTTATAGCTAGTCAATTAATATTTATTTCCGAAATGCGTTGAGTTCAATCACTCAATACGCAATATCTCTAATATCAGAAAGTAAAGAAGAAGTGTCTTTACACGAAGTTTCTACTATAAAACAACAGAAAGAAAAAAAATTGTTATTATTACCTATATATTGTTTAATATGTATATTAATATTGTCATGTTTTATTTATAAAGTTAACAGCACGTGTTCGTTTTGATAACCATTGTGCGTACGTGAATTATTTACGAGTATACTAACGTTATTGTACCTGTATATCAATGATTATTTAAAGCATAGATTTTTTTTTGCCTTCACGCTGTAACCCGCATATAGCAGGGTAGGCAGAGGGAACTAGAGAACCTAGTGTTAAGACACTCCATTCTCTTTCAAAAATTCTGTTCCCCACTTTCCGCCGAATTGAGGCGTTGCGTGTTGAGTGGTAGAACTCAACGCCGCGCTTTGCCTTTTTACCAAACCCAAGAAATGAAAATACTAAATTTTACATTTCCTGCAATGGGAATCGAACCCACAACCTGTCGCGTTTACAGTCGCACGCTTGTGCCTCTGCGCCACGTATACGCAAAATAAATAAATAATAAATAAATATAATTTTTTTTCTGAGTAGGAATCGAACCCACAACTATACGTTTCTACAGTCGCATTAAAAATACAATCGAATTCCTCATCCTTTTTTTGAAGTCGATAAAAAAAGGTAAAAATCAATGTTTTTTATATAAATACATGCATTTTCCACTTTTTCATAGTAATCCTAGAACATAATGCAATCTTGATTTTGTTTTCCTCTGAACAAACTTTATATGACGTCTCAAACTTTCATTTCACTTTAAATTTTAAAATATTCAAACACGCTTCATGAAACTACAAGTATTTTTGTAAAGTTTTTCTCTTATATTTGCCTGACATCGTCTTGGTTTAGTGGTAAAAAATAAATTGAAACGTTAACAAAAAACGAAGGAAATGCATTAAAAAGAACAATTATTACGAAAACCTCAAAAACTACTTGTCATATCTTAGCCAAATAATTTAAATAGGACCACATGAGGAAATTGGTTCACCCAGTGGAAAGCTATCTCTGATATATTATAAAACTGTCTACTTGTCTGCCAGTAAAAAGCTGTACATATTTTTTTTAATGGATAACGGATGGCAAACAAGCAGAGGGACCACCAGATGGTAAGTGGTTACCTTTGCCCATCGCCATCTACAACGCCAGATATGTTCTAGATGCGTTGCCAACCTAGAGGATACAGATGGAAGGGGAGGACAATGTAGTAGTCCTCTATCGGAACCACCACATTTTGGGGAAAGGATGGGTGGGATAGAGGAAAGCCTGGCTTACATGCCACCCGGAAACCACCACTGTCGCGTTTACAGTCGCACGCTTGTGCCTCTGCTCCACGACAGGCGTCTCAATTATTTATTCACTCTATAAGTAAATTAATCCTTCTTCCCATCAATATTTAATAAAAAGATATTAAAATCGACTTATAAACTTATTCACGCCTGCCTATCTATCAATGTACGGGTATTCCCAACACACGCGCAAACATATTGCTCAGTATCGATATTCATATTTGAATTTCAAAGCTCGCTGCCGTAAGTTTTTATGCCTCGCTCTAACCAAGCTTACGGTGGTCGGTCGGTGGCTACGTGACTGGACTGACTGACAGATGGACATAGATTATTTATTTTGTATTGATATTTGTGTATTTTTTTATATGCTAACCTACATTTTTTTTAGTTTCTCGCTGTATCCTATACATAGCAGGGTAGGCTGAGGGAACCAGGGAACCTTGTGTTAAGACTTCCCGTTCTCTTAACATTACTGTTGCCCAGGTAACTACACTTTTGTGTTCTTTTTTTGTAGATAGAGATAACGTAGTGTTAAGGCACTCTGTATTTCAATTTTTGTTGGTTTTGGTACTATTACATGTTTGATAGAAAAACACAGCAAGCAATATTGTATTACTAGTAAATTATAAATTTTGGAAAGGTGAGCGGCAAAAGAGATAGGAGGAGATCACAGTAGATATTCAAGAATAACGGTAATGATACTGGAGGTCCCGTGAATAGTTTTCCCACCGACGAAGTTCACAGTAGACTGGGGTGTTGCCGTGGCCTCGACTAGTAGCGGTTGAAAAGAAGCTCTATTAAGTTTTATTAAGCATACGGGCCTTTCAGCCGGTCTCTCATAACCTGTTTGAATACCCATTAGGGTGGGTATCCGTAAAATTCTCACATATAAAAGAAAGAAAATCAAAACACCTTTGTTTTTTTAACTTCACGCTGTATCTCGTATATAGCAGGGTAGACAGAGGGAACCTGAAAATCAAGTCATAAGACATTTCATTCTCTTTTAACATTCTGTTCCCAAAGGTCTTCTATAGAGGGTGTCCCAAAATTAACACAAGATTTGACTTTGCCGCCATTTGTGCGGTGAGTGTTGGCAACCCTGAAAAAAAGCAATTTGACAGCTAACAGTATTGGGTTATTAAAAATGGGCGTTACGATAGAACAACGTGTCTTCATTGATAAGAATATTTCAAAAATAGTGAACTTAGCCGGCTGCAGTTTCGAATTCAAATCTTGCGTTAATTTTTGGGACACCCTTTAGTATTAAAAAATCTAAATAGGTAGAAAACCGCATCTTTTAATTTCATAATCTGTGAGACACGAACCATATCGATACAAATTGCACGGACTGACGATGCCGGACCAAGAAATAATATTGTTTCTTTTAGCAAATAAATACTTTACCCCCCCATACTATGTCGTTTTACAATGTATTCATAGTGAATATATATTAATAGTAACTATTATGTTAAGGGTGTTGTCAGGTCGTGAGTTCGATTCTCACGCTCGGGAAATGTAAAGTTTAGTATTTTCATTTCTGGTTTTACAAGGCAAAAGCGCCGGTGTTGGGTTCAGCCACTCAGCACGCAATGCCTCGAATCGGCGAGAAGGAGTGGGGGAACGAGTGTCTAACACTGGAATTTCCTCTGCCTACCCTGCTATATGCGGGATACAGCGTGAAATTGTAACATGTATGTACCGTCTCGTTTTATAACTTAAGACGAATTAATGTCCGGACACTTTGTTCTTCCATTTACGTCATTAATACATTAAATCTTGTATAGCGGTACTTAACGCTGGATTTTGCCTTACTAAAACTAGCACGAGAACCAATGGCAGTAACTCAGCAGCGACGACGTCTCAATCGAGTATAAAATTGTAAAATATTTTTATATCTATATATTAATACGATGTAGCAAAAACTTTGTATCCCTTTTCACGAAAAATACGCGGACGGAGGTGCATGAAATTTTGCATACTTATAGTTTATATAACGAAGGAATACAGAATGATACAATCAAAATATATTAAGCTAATAAAATAAATGTTACACACACTATCATGGTTTGACATCCATGGTTATATAAAGTTACATATACGTTGCTAGGCAACGCGTTGTTAACGCGTCAACGTGGGAACTAGTGTACATAATAACATAATTACTTGAGCTCTTTGTATTTCATAGATATTTTGTTAAATTTTAAAGTGCTATTCACATACTAAGGAAACGAAAGACATATTTAGGAAACGTATAAAAATTTGAACGCAGCGGGACTCGAACCCGCGTATCTTGGAAACCGTCAAAGCGCTCTGACCACTAAGCCATGCGTTCTATATCCGGTTGTGTCGAAATCCTTATATGCTTGTTACAATTTATTTTTGTTGTTAATTCCATAGATATATTTTTTTTTCAGTAAACAAACAAACATGAGCGTTCTACTTCATGTAGCATTGACCGTTATACGGTACAATTATTTTTATATGCAAGTCCATACAATACATATATTTATGTATGTTTGTACTATTCTCATTTACTAACCTTGACATTAAATTTGTATGAAACCGTGTTTAATTGAACACAAAATTAATATGTTTATAATTTGAGATTTTATTATGATTGTACAGTGTAGCGAAGTCTATCGTAGCGGAGAGGTGCAAGCGTGCGACTGTAAGCGTCACAGACTGTGGGTTCGATTCCCACTCCAGGAAATGAAAATATTAAATATTTAATAATAATAATTTTAATCAAATATTTTCTTTTCCTCGCCCTGGTAAGTAGGCAAAGCGCGGAGCTCAGTATCGCCACTCCACACGCAATGTGTCAATTCGGCGGAAAGTGGGGAACGGAATTGTTGTAAGAGAACGGCGTGTCTTAACACTAGGTTCTCAGGTTCCCTCTGCCTACCCTGCTATATGCGGGATACAGCGTGAAGTTAAAAAAACAAAAAATAAGTAGACAAAGGAAACTTGCCTCGCGGTCTGTCTTGCCAGAGCGGAGAAATGAAAACAGTTTCAAATACAATTATTTAGCAAAGTAGGTATCGAATCCATAACCAATTTCATATAGGAGTGTCCCCATGGACGTGTTAACAACGCGTTGACATCAACGTATGTGATGATAAAGTGTATGCAGCATTTATTTTATTAATTTATTCTTTTATTCATTTTTTAAAATAAATATTATCATTCTGCACTCCTTTGCTATATAAACTATAGGTGTGCCAAATTTCATGCTCCTCCGTCCGCGTAATTTTCTTAAAACGGGGTACAAAGTGTTCGCGCTTCACATGTTAATATTTATATGTAGTCAAATATATTCTTATCTAGTGGAGATGGAACCTAAAACCAACTGAATTTACAGTTATAACCACTATGCTACGATGGAGCTTGCAAAGAAATTGCCTACATAATAGATAATATTAAAAAAGTTTCGCCAGCTACCGTATCTTGCCCATTACGGCACTAATTCACAAATCATTCAACGTACTCGTATAATACATGATGACTGTCATTATGTTTAATTTAAATATGGTCTATCTGTTTGTACTGGCGGGTGGAACGGTGGTTAGGGGATTGTTTTTTTTTTTGTAAAGTGAATTAAAAAAAAACTTCATTTTTAACTGTATAGCAGTGTCAAGACGCTCCGTTTTTTACTTTCTGTTTAAAAAGACGTATTGAGTGGCGGAATTTAACACCGCGCTTTGACTTACTATAGCGGAAAAATGAAAATAATTACATATAGCTTCACGCTGTATCCTGCATATAGCAGGGTAGGCAGAGGCAACCTAGTGTTAAGACACTACGTTCCCCCACTTTTCGAAGAATTGAGGCATTGCGTGCTGAGTGGCAGAACTCAACGCCGCGCTTTGCCTTGTTACCAAACCCAGGAAATGAAAAATTCGATTTCCTCAAGTGGGAATCGAACCTACAACCTGTCGCGTTTACAGTTGCACGCTTGTGCCTATGTATATGTATAATAATTCGCCCGATTGGGAATCAAAGTATAGGCCAATCATCAAGTATAAGCTTTAATAGACTACCTGAACATATCAGGAGTGCTCCAAATTTAAATAACTTCAAATATAAATTTAAGAAATGGCTAATCGAGAAGTCGTTTTATAGTTATGACGTGATCATAGAAAATGACATGTAATTATTTATTTTTAATAATTTTTTTTTGTTTATTTGAAATAGTTATTACCATAAAATGTAAATTTAAAAATGTAAGTTGACTATGAATTGTTCTGAATTGTAATTTAAAAATTACCAATAAAATGATTATTATTTTTTTTTTTTTTTTTATTGATAACGGACGGCAAACGAGCAGAAGGACCACCTGATGGTAAGTGGTTACCTTCGCCCATAGGCATCTACAACACCAGAGATGTTGTAGATGCGTTGCCAACCTAGAGGATACTGATGGAAGGGGGGACAATGTAGTAGTCCACTATTAGAACCACCACATTTTGGGGAAAGGATGGGTGGGAAAGGGGAAAATCTGGCTTACATGCCATCGAACCGGAACACATCATTAGATATTTGGCGGTTCGTCTTTGACATGATAGTGGTCGCGAGCCAGTCGGAGGACGAACCTCCTACCACCTAACAAAATATTATGATTAGTAATAGTACAAGCCGATTTTAATATCTTATATTCTTATCTAAGCACTTTTGTACGCAACAGTACAACTTGCGCAAGAACAATCAAGTAATGACCCTACGTTTTAACTCAATACTGTATACTAATATGACTCAATACACGATTGTAATTATTTTTATTATATCCCCACTAAATGACTAGATAATATGAACAGTTATATGTTAAGACATACACCATATTGCACAGTGGTAGCGTTGTTTTGAAGTGTAGGTTCAATTTCATTTAATGGGGAACAAATTGTCAATAATTAAGATTATTTAACAAATGTGATTTCAAATAAAATGCAAATGCACAAAAAGTGTTTGTTACGAATAACTCAGAAACTATTGTTCAAATTATAACTAAGTTTAAATGGAACCATATCAGAAGCACTAGCTTTCATATAGAAAAGTACTATGAACATTGGTTTATCTAGTATATAGTTATGTGGAAGCACACATAAAAGATATTGTCTTTTTTAAGGACAGTTAAAAGAAGAAGATATCATGGTGCAGTGGAACAGCGTCTAACTATATTTGCGATTGGTTCTGAGTTCGATCCCTACTTAGAGTTTTATATTTAATTATTTTCATTTCCCGCTCTGGTGACACCAATCAAGACGTTAAGTTCCGACACTTAACTTGCAATTTATAATCTTAATCGGTTATGGGTTCAGTCTCCGGTTGACGGAATAATAATATTCAAATTGATTTTATTTGCTCGCTTTGATAAGACAAAACGCGGCGTTGAGTTCCGCCACTCAACATGAATTGCTTCCATTTCTTGTGAGTATCTTAATACTAGTTCCTCTCTAATAATTATGCGATAAAAAGTGTGACATTGAAAAAAAATCCCAGCGGAAGCGGGAATCGAACCTACAGCCATACTTTTAAATCCATCACACCCAAACAGTACTAGGACGGTAAATGATAGTAATTTCTCATCTCAAGAATTCTATTCTTATACGAAATAAATGATTTAAATCGTTAAAGTAAAAAATAAAAAAGTTTTAGACAGCAACGAACGAACATATGCGCGGAGTTATTAATATCCGTAAAGTATCCGTAAAGTATAAATTACCGAGGTATAAGCAAAAAAACATACATACATTCCTTATTTTTAGCTTCAAGCTTTTGCCTATACAAAATCAACCAAAAAAAAATCAATCAAATTAAATATTTAAATAATTATTCCCCTGAATGGGTTCGAAGCCACAACTAATTGCGTACAGCCAGATGCTATACCACTAGGAAACGCTGGTCTGGAATAATTAAAAATATTTGAAACTTAGTCATTACCACGAGTGGGAATCGAACTGACAACCATCACAAGCAATCAATTGTTCCACTGTCCCAATATTTACATAGCAGGGTAGTCAGAGAGAACGTAGTGTCAAGACACTACGTCACTTTCCACCTTAATTCCCTTTTTTTGCCCGGGCTGAGAAATAAAGAATAATTTATATATAAATAAATATTTCTTGAATGGAAATCGAACCCAGAATCATCATCAGTCAATTACACCACTGCGCCAATACAAACATATAATAAGGATTAATGTTTGCACCGTTTTACATATCCAGGTCGAGGTCACTGACCGAACTATCGGCGCCTACGCATAAATGAATTTGTACTGTAATCATACTAAATTTTATTATAATTATTGATATTTTGTGTGCCATTGTTTTGTAGTTATTTGTAATTTATATGGAAAGGTAGTAGGTTCAGAAATGTAATAAAAATGTTTCTAAATAGATTTTTAGAATATTTAACCCCTGTCGTGGCGCAGAGGCACAAACATGCGACTGTAAACGCGACAGGTTGTGGGTTCGATTCCCACTCCAGGAAATGGAAGTTTTCCTTTCCTGGGTTTGGTAACAAGGCAAAGCGCGGCGTTGTGATCTGCCACTCAAAGTGGAAAGTGGTGAACGGAGTGTCTTAACACTAGGTACCCTCTGCCTACCATGCTATATGTGGGATACGGAGTGAAGCTATGTATGTATGTTTTAGAAATTTCATTGCACTGGGGGGAATAATTATATTTATTTATTTTTTCTGGTAAGGCGAAACGCGGCGTTGAGTTCCGCCACCCAATACGCATTGGGTTGATTTCGGCAAGCGGAGAGCGGAGAGTCTAGATTCGCTAGGTTATTTGTCATTACCCTGCTTTATCGAAATCTCTATACGCGACTACGACTAGGTAATTTACTGTATGTTTTATCTATGTATAAATACGAGAAGCAAAACCTTTGAATCCCTTTTTACAAAAATTACGCGGACGGAGGAGCTTGGTACACTTATAGTACTTATCATTTTCATCTTCCACTTTCTGCCGAATTGAGGTATTTTGTGCTAAGTGGCGGAACTGAACACCACGCTTTGTCCTATTAGTAGAGAGTTGTTATGGGAATCGAACAAACAATCGATAGTAGTATATAGTAGTAGTCAAACACTGCCCACTGCGCCACGATGGCCTATATATATAAAATCTTAAAAGTTTTGTAACAGATCCTTACATATATACATAGCTTCACGCTGTACCCCGCATTTAGCAGGGTAGGCAAAGGGAACCTGAGAACCTAGTGTGAAGAGACTGTGTTCCCCACTTTCACTCCAATTGAGGTAGTGCGTGCTGAGTGGCAGAAATCAACGCCGCGCTTTGTCTTGTTACCAAACCCAGGAAAATGAAAATAATAAACTTACATTTCCTGGATTGATGGATCGAACCCACAACCTTTCGCGTTTCCAGTCGCACGCTTGAGCTCCTGCGCCACGATAATCGTTCTCTACCTAGCTGAATTTGAAAAGATCTATAACTATATACTAATCAGTGGCGAGGGGTGAAAATTTTAGTTAGGCAAGCCGGTAAATTAAGAGAGGCCGATGTATATTTAGGTAAGCCGGTATATATATTTAGGGAAGCCGGTAATTTTTAGGGAAGCCGATATATTTAGGGAAACCGGCATAGGATGTCAAGGTATTTCGTAATTTCACAATAGAATTTTGGCGATGACCTTTTTTTTTAGGTCTATAAGATTTCAGAGCTTGGTTTTTTGCACTTTTATGCCCAATATTTTCCTGGCGATCTCTTTTTTTTTTTTTTAGGTCTCATACTTGTACTTTGAAAAGTTAGGCAAGCCGGTGGGAATCGATTTATATGGACGCCTCGCCACTGCTACAAATGCATATGCAATGCATAAATTATGTTCTCAAGGTTTATAGTCCACCGTCCGTAAACGAAGTGGCGGTATGCAGCTAGTATTCGTAAAACACTTTACTGTGATTTGGTGTACGTATTGTATTTATACTACAAGCCTGAACAAACTCCTGCATAATGTAATAAGTATTGATATTCGCCACGTTTCAGTTATGATACTATTTTAGCGTTATTATATTGTTTATGTTTGTGGAAAATTATGATTGAGAGATTTTAGGTTTGAGTTTTCATATCACTTCATATTTTAATCATTTAAAAAAATGCGGAATTAAGCGTGAAGCTGTGTAATATATTTTTGTCCTTTTCTATTGCATTTCTTTATGCCTGCGGGATACAATGCTAAGAAACGGAAAAAAAATCCGCATAGCAGGTTAGATCTCAGCCTACTTATCTCTGGAACCTGTGAACCTAGTTCAAGACACTCCGGTCTTTCGTTTCCCACTTTCCGCCGAATTGAGTTCACTCAGCACGCAATGTACTGAGTGGCGGAATTCAATCCCACGCTTTGCCTTGTTACCAGAGCGAGAAAATAAAAATACCAAATATTATTTATTATAAAATTTTAATATTTCCATATTCTCGTGTGGAAATCAAACCCACAACCTGTAGCGTTTAAAGTCACACGCTTGTGCCTCTGCGCCACGAAATGTCACAGCTTTTTTATATATTATGCTTTTAACGAGTTGAATTCATAAAGATTGAGTAACGTTGCCAAGTATTTATGCTTCTTCTAGCCAAATCGTCATTTTATGTAATTAAATATATCAAGAATAGAAGATTAGTTGTGTGTAAGATTTCCAGTTTGAGGTTAACTAGACTTAAATTATTATCATTCCTTATCATTGGTAAGAGAAACGCGGCGTTAAGTTCCGTCCAAAAAGCGTTAAGCAGACAACTGTGTAGCTTAACGTTAGTTTGACCCTGTTGTATGAGTCTTGTTTTCAAATTAGACTACTACTAAAAAATATTTTTACAAATAACTCAATAACTACTCAGTTCTTAAGTAAATTTACATCGTACGATATCAGAAGCGCTTGCTATTATATAAATTATTATTATTTTTTTTAACTTTTTTTTTTTTTCTTTTTCGATTGTGTAGTATGCTGTTGGCCATAGCGGCCTCTACAGCATCACCGGGCTTTGTGAGGGGCCGAGCTTGATGAGCTCTGACCCTGGCTTGGCCTCCTCGAGAGGAGGTCCATCAGCTTAGAAGTGCGGTGTCGCAAGGGCGCCTCCTGTGAGGCCGAACCTCGGCTTGCGTACACCGCTTGTCGTGGGGTTTTTTAACTTCACGCAGTATCCCTTATATAGCAGGGTAGGCAGAAGGAACCCGAGAACCTAGTGTAAAGACACTCCGTTCTCTTTCAACAAATCCGTTTCCCACTTTACGCCAGATTGAGGCATTGCTGTTGAGTGTCGGAACTCAACACCGCGCTTTGCCTTGTTACCAAGCCCAGAAAAAGAAAATACTTAATTTCCTGGAGTGGGAATCGAACCCACAACCTGTCGCTTTACAGTCGCACACTTGTGCCTTTGCGCTACGACAGGCGCATTAATTATGAATAATTAAAATTGGTTCATCCAGTAAAAAGTTATGCGATCGCATATGGAGAAGCTCCTTTTTTTCTGAGATCGGTAAAAAATATTATAAGCCTATGAACTATTCTAATAGGTAACCTATATAACTAGAAAGTTTCATCTAAATCGGTTCAATAGTTTTTACATGAAAGAGTAACAAAATTAATTTTCACTAATTTTCGCATTTATTTTGCATTTCTATATATAAATTATATTCACGCTGTATCCCGAATATAGCAAGGTAGGCAGAGGGAACCTGAGAACCTAGCGTTAAGACACTCCGTTCTCTTTTAACATTTCCGTTCCCCACTGTCCCCCGAATTCAGGCATTGCATGCTGACTGGCGGAATTCAACGAACGCACTTTGGCTTGTTACCAGAGCGGGGAAATGAAAATACGTAATATTATTTAATATTTTATTTTCCTAGAGTGGGAATCGAACCCACAACCTATCGCGTTAACACTCACACGCTTTTACCTCTGCACCACGAATAAATTAGTAAATATATATTACTATTTAACATCTTGGCTATCGACCAGAGCGAGATATTTACCAATGACGGACTTCCGGTCGCAATGTGTTTTGTACTGTCATTAAAGTACCTACTTGTGAGAACTATGAATCATAACATGATATGATAGTTTTTGTTATTTAATTTAATTTAGTTGTTGATTTTAATGCGCAGTTCATTTATTGATTGTATGTAATTGTCTTTAAAAATGCGTTAATAACGCATTGCGTAGTGACGTATATGTCACTTTATATAAACATGGATGTCAAACCATAGTAGTGTGTGTAACATATATTTTATTTTTGTTTTTTAACTTCACGGTGTATCCCACATATAGCAGGGTAGGCAGAGGGAACCTGAGAACCTAGACACTCTGTTCTCTTACAACAATTCCGTTCCCCACTCTCCACCAAATTGAGGCATTGCGTGTTGAGTGGCGGAACTTAACTCCGCGCTTTGCTTCGTTACCAAATCCAGGAAATAAAAATACTAAGATTTCCTGGAGTGGGAATCGAACCCACAACCTGTCGTGTTTACAGTCGCACGCTTGTGCCTCTGCGCCACAACAGGCGTTTTTCATTTATTTTATTAATTTAATATATTTTTATGCAGTATTTAAAAAAAAACTCTATATAAACTATAAGTGTGCCAAGTTTGATGCTCCTCCGTCTGCGTAATTTTCCTGAACCTGAGACAGGTTCAGGAAATAGGTTCCGCGTAAGACACTCCGTTCCCCATTTTCCGCCGAACTGAGGCATTGCGTGCTGAGTGGAGGAACTCAACACCGCCGAACATTTTAATTATTATCAATATTTATTATTTCCATTTCCTGGAGTGAGAATCGAACCCACAACGCTCTGCCTTTGAAGTGCCTCTGCGCTCAATACTGGTCTCAAAACGCAATAATATAACAAGATTTTTTTGTTTTGTTTATTGTATTACGCCTGATTTCAATCAAATGTTATTGTCCTCTACACGTTTTCCTGCAACACTATCTGCATAGGTTCCACGAAAATTAGTTCACAGAAAAACTTGTAATTTATATCTATAATACTGAAACAATGTTTGACATCTGTTTGTGATTCATGGATGCATGGATTCATGGATTCAAATGATTTTAAATGAATCGGATTTTAAAATAAATTGGAAATAACGGAGGGATGTGAGGAGTGTTTTGGCTCTTCAAATATTAGTTTTAAGTAAGAGATTTTTATATATGAGTTTTGTATATGCATCTATTCATACATAGCTTTACGCTGTATCGCGCATATAGCAGGGTAGGCAGAGGGAACCTAGTGTTAAGACACTCTGTTTCCCACTTTCCGCCGAATCGAGGCATTGCGTGCTGAGTGGCGGAACTCAACGCCACGCTTTGCCTTGTTACCAAACCCAGGAAATGAAAAATTCCATTTCTTGGAGTGGGAATCGAACCCAAAGCCTGTCGCATTTACAGTCGCACGCTTGTGCTCGTGCCACGACAGGCTTATAAGTTTCTTATCTTCTATAAAACGAATGAAACATGAAACTTGCCACATTGCTCCTTGGGGGAGTGTAGGGGAGAACTAAGAGAACATTTCTAGAATTTTTCATGAAAAAAATGGGATTTTAGGTAATATAGGTCCAGGCAAAACGAAGCCGCGGGATATAACGAGTGATATATATTTGACTCATTACTTAATATAACAGTTGGCAATACTTCTAAGGACGTTCTAACGTGAACTTCAAAAGAAATCAGTGTTAGATCATTATTGCGTTATATTTTGTAAGAGCTGACGAAATACTCATTTAAACTAATCTTGTGTGTTGATGAATGCCAGTCGTGGCGCAAGAGGCACAAGCGTGCGACAGTAAACGCGACAGGTTGTAGGTTCGATCAAACTCCGGAAATGGACTTTTCATCTTCTAGGTTTGCGTACTCAAAATAAGCGCGGCGTTAGTTCACCGCTCAGCACGCAGTGCCTCAGTTCGGCAGAGAAGTGAGGAACAGGGTAATCTTAACAATAAGTTTCCCTCTGCCTACCCACCACTATAGCGAGAATACAGCGTGAAGCTATATTCTGTGTTGATTTTATTTAGCAACAAGTGTCTGTAATATTTTATTACCCTTTATGTTTCTATTTTAGGTTATAAACCTAGAAGAACCTAGTGTTAAGACACTCCATTCTCTTAAATGTTTGTTTGTCTGTCTGTTTGTCTGGCCAATTTGTCTATCGGCCTGTCTGGTTGATTGTCTGTCTGTCTGTCAATCACCCAAAAACTATCATATAGAAGTAAATATTTTTGTCATAATAATATCCTAGTATAATAATAATCATATACTCATAGATGTCGCAACTGTAACCCGAGTCGCCATACATTTTACCGCATGCCCGACCAGCTATCATCCGACCGATTGATTCCACCACAAATTAATCGAACGGAAATTTACCTACGATTTGAGTTATCTTTAACTATATTTGGGTGTATTGTATGTCTGAATGATTATTGGGTGGTAATAGACATCAAATATTATGCGTAATTGTTTCTAACTTCACGCTGTATCCCGCATATAGCAGGGTAGGCAGAGGAGGAAACCTGAGAAAATGAAAATGAAAGAATGTTAAGACACACCGTTCTCTTTCAACAATTCCGTTTCCCACTTTCCGACAATTGAAACATTGCGTGTTGGTGGCGCCACTCAACACGGTAACAAAGGTAAACCTTGTTACCAAACCCAAAAACGAAAATACTAAGGTTTACATTTCCCTGGAGTAGCTATGTGTAGACTTCAAATAACTGCGCGTTAATAGTAAATTTGTTGCAGATAACTCCAAAAACTACACGTCAGATCTTAAGCACTAACTGTCATATATAAAAAAGATCATCAAATTGGTTACCTAATAAAGGGTTATTCAGATTCGAGTTCTTCCTTTTAATTTGATCAAAAAATGGTAAAGATCGATGACAAAAATGGTTAGTTATTTGGTGACATGGTAAGATTTGAACCTTATATTAATTTGACATAAATCCTAGTGTCAAGACTCCTTGTTCCCCGTTTTCTATCAGAATTTAACATGGCGGAATTTAACATATGGCGGAAGTTAACATAGATTTTCGTTTTGAAAGAAGATGAAAATAATATAAATATATTCATTTTTCATGTACCAGAAATGACAATTCGCAATTATAGCCAGTCACAGTTAAAATATATTATTCAAAAAATTGTCTTCATCAAACATATTTAAAAGAACTAATTTTTATTTTTACATTTGACTATACAATTTAAATAATAAAGAGAGGCCATCGTAGCACAGTGCGAGACAGCCTCGAGTGGAAATCGAACTTCGAACCATTGCGACATTCTTCTAATTTTGAATCCAGCGCGACGTTAGTTCCGCCATTCCACACACAATATCTCAAAATAGAGACATAAGAGGAGATCAAGTGCATTAGCGTACTCTCTCCATATTCTGTTATATGTCAAAAAGCTTAAAGTTAAAAATTTAAAAAGGTTACATACCTTTTTTTTTTTTTTTAATGAGTAATGTAATTTAATTGTATTATGTTCCACCAAAGTGTCGGTATTAATGAGCTTTTGCAATTATTTCTGTAAAATTATTACATGTATAATCAGAATGGAAATATGATAATCGATTGCTATCTTAACATCTTGAAGCAATTCTCTTCTTGCGTGTAGTGACATAGGTCTATTAAATATTATTACACATACATACATAGCTTCACGCTGTATCCCGCATATAGCTGGGTAGGCAGAAGGAACCTAGTGTTAAAACACTCTGTTTCCCACTTTCCGCTGAATTGAGGCATTGCGTGAAATGAAATTTTTCATTTCCTGGGTTTGGTAAAAAGGGAAAAGCGCGGCGTTGAGTTCCACCATTGAGCACGCAATATCTTAATTTGGCGGAAAGTGTGGAACGGAAATCTTAAGAGAACGGAGCAATAACAATAACGGAGCTTAACAATAGGTTCCCTCTGCTTACCCGGCTATGTGCGGGATACAGCGTGAAGCTATATTACATACATTTATATTTATATCCACGAGATAAAAAAAATATCAAAATAAACTTAATTAAGCTCACGCTTTATCACATCATAAAACTTTAAAGGTTTGAGCATCATAAAAATTTGCTATAAAATCACTAAATTCAAATTTCGCAATCGAATAAGTACATATTTGGCACTTTAATATTCATTTTAAATATTATGGTGGTACAGTGGTTGTGAGTGTATAGGATGATTGTAGGTTAGAATCCAATTTGTGGGAATGTTCAGGTATAGAACTAATCGTAATATAATTAACTGAGAACTAGATAGATAGATATAGATAATGAATCCCTTGAATAATGATAAAAGGAACCTTTTAATAAATTTCCTGTAAAGAAGTGCTTTTGCACTAGTGCCAGTGTATGTAGGATACATCGATATTATAAATTAAATAATTATGATTTTACCGCCTGTCGTGGCGCAGAGGCACAAGCGTGCGACTGTAAACGCGACAGGTTGTGGGTTCGATTCCCACTCCAAGAAATGTTAGTCTTTTCATTTCCTGGGTTTGGTAACGGGGCGAGGTGCGGCGTTGGGATCCGCCACTCAGCACGCAATGCCTCAATTCGGCGGAAAGTGGGGAACAGAATTGTTGTAAGAGAACGGAGTGTCCTAGCACTAGGTTCTCAGGTACCCTCTGCCTGCCCTGCTATATGCGGGATACAGCGTGAAGTTAATAAAAAAAAAATGATTTTAACAAAAAAACCTGACTTCAAGTAGCACGCATTAATAACTAAAGTTGTTACGAATAACTCAAACACTACTCATTAGATCTTAACCAAACGATGATTACATGAGACTACGTCAGACACTCTACCTATATAAAAGGTACCGTCAAAATCGGTTTATCCTGTAAAAATTATGCAGACATAAAAAATTACAGTCGAATCGGGAACTACTTTTTTTGCAATAGGTTAAAATATCAAAAATTATATATGCAACTAAAAATCCAATCCAAGATTATACTATAACAGTTCATACCTACTAATATTATAAATGTCAGTAAGTTTGTTTGTTACGCATTTATGTCAAAACTACTCAATCGATTATCATGAAATTTTGTTTTGTTCTTAAAAGTATTAAAAAGGACACTGGATACTTTTTATTATAACCTTATACATTGATTAATGATTATTTATTAAAAAAAAATACAAATCTAGATACTTTAAAGCCTTCAAATTAACGCATATACGCAGTACACACATGTATCAGTGGCGAGGCGTCCATACAACTCGATTCCCACCGGCTTGCCTAACTTTTCAAAGTACAAGTATGAGACCTAAAGAAAAAAAAGCTCGCCAGTAAAATATGGAGCTCGGAAATACAAAGTCAAACAAGGTGTGAGAGTTAAAAAAAAGGTCGCCAAGAAAATATTGGGCATAAAATTGCAAAAAAACAATCTCTGACGTCTTATAGACCTAAAAAAAAAGATTATCGCCAAAATTCGATAGTGAAACTACTAAATACATATCCTATACCGGTTTCCCTAAATATATATACCGGCTTCCCTAAAAATTACAGGCTTCCCTAAATATATATACCGGCTTCCCTAAATATACATCGGCTTTCTTTAATTTGTAGTAGGAACTGCCAATGACCACGCAAAGTCGCGGGTAACAGCTAGTCTATCTATATTTTAGCTTCGGATTATGAAGAATCATAGTCTTCAAAATTCAGAGGTTTCATCTAATCCTCTACTGGTTGGCGCGAGCGTCCGACGCAAATATTTACGGGCCGCATCTGAGGTCAATTTTCCTAGATTTCACCATCGAAATGCCTTAAAATCCTTACAAAATACACTCAATTATAACCTTTATCATTTAAAAAATAAGAGCTAATTTAGTATATAGTGTATATAGTCATAAAATTGAGAAGGGTATCGGTGGTATTTTCAAAAATGTGATTTATTCGTTCGTATTAAGGTATCATGTGCAGTATGATCGTTGTAAATGTATAGTTGAACAAAAAAAAAACAATCTAGGTAGTTGTTTCATGGGATTTTCGACTCTATTGTTTAATTATAAGGTCGATATTGCTTCGGTTCTGTGAGTTTTAAGTGCAGTGCACTTTACCCGTTCAGTGATGCACCTCGCATGGAGACCGATTTATGGTTATAATAAATATATGGATGTTTAAACTTCTATAACCATGTATAAGCTTAGTTTATATATTATGAGCTCTATGTACATACATACATATCTTCACGCTGTATCCCGCATATAGCAGGGTAGGCAGAGGGAACCTAGTGTTAAGACACTCGGTTCCCCATTTTCCGCCGAATTGAGGCGTTGCGTGCTGAGTGGTGTAACTCAACGCCGCGCTTTGCCTTGTTACCAAATCCAGGAAATGAAAAATTCAATTTCCTGGAGGCTGTATATTCTAGCTCTATATATATGTATTATTTCATTTCCTGGGTTTGGTAACAAGGCAAAAGCTGCGTTGAGTTCCGCCACTCAGCACGCAATGAAAGTGGGGAACTGAATTGTTGAACAACTACGGAGACGAAAACCTTAAGAGAACGGAGTGTCTTAACACTAGGTTCTCTGGTTCTCTCAGCCTACCCTGCTATATGCGGGTTACAGCGTGAAGCTAAAAAATAATATATGAGACTGAAATATCGTGGGACAATGTCTGTAAGCATGATAGGTTGTGGGTGCGATTCCCATTCGGAGCCATGATTATATTGAAATCATTCTTATACTTTAGAATGATTTTTTATCCAAAGTATCTGAAAATTAGTAATCTATTTAATAATCGCTGCAAATGTATGAAAATTATACAATGCAACATCATTACGATTAACTCAAAAACTACTCATCCAAACTTAACTAAATTTAAATGGCATCACATTAAACGCACTAGCTATCATATAAAGCAAAAACCATCAAAATTGGTTCACTCAGTAAAAAGTACAGTCAATCAAAATTGAGAACCTCTCTTTACCTTATAAACGTAAACAAAACCAATACCCCATATACAATTTACAACATGAATTCATTGAAATCAAGTTGTAAAATACAACTAGACTTCAAGGATTTCATCTGTATCGCTACGTTTTGGTAGACTAAATCCAGATATAGCTGAATTGCGATCGTAAACAAATTTCTGTATACATTTAGGTGTGTTTATATTATGCCTGCATGCAATTTCGAAAGCAGCTTACATCGAGTGTTCCCCTTCAAACGTACTAAGTTTGGCACGTGTATTTGTTGTTGTTAAGTCTCTTATGTAGAAAGGAGTGTTTGGACACTATGTTGTCTCTTTTTACCCTACTATGAGGGGTAAAAACGTGAGGTTAAAGGTGAATAGAACGAAGTGTTGTGACAATAGACACTGACACTATACTCTCTATCTATCTTGCTAGGTCAGACAATAGCGTGAAGCAAAAAAAAAGTATTAGATTCTTGTATTTTGAATAATACACACATACATAGCTTCACGCTGTATCCCGCATATAGCAGGGTAGGCAGAGGGAACCAAGTAAGTTGAGACGCTCCGTTCCCCACTTTCCGCCGAATTGAGGCATTGCGTGCTGACTGGCTGAACTCAGTCGCGCTTTGCCTTGTTACCAAGCCCAGAAAATGAAAAATGCCATATCCTGGAGTGGAAATTGAAGCTACAACCTGTCGCAATTACAGACGCACGCTTGTACCTCTGCGCCACGACAGGCGTCATCAAGGCTATTTTTTTTTATTAAATCCAAAATCTATACAGATTCAGTAATTTATTTCGCTCTCAATCACGAAGGTCGAAGTTGAACGCACTGACAACGGTATTCGCGAGTGAATAAACTAAAGTGTTTTAGAAATGAAACAGTAGGCGTTATTGTAGACGGCATATATGTCATGGCGTAGAGCCACAAGCGTGCGACTGTAAACGCGACAGGTTGTGGGTTCGATTCCCACTCTAGGAAATAAAATTTTTCACTCCCTGAGTTTGGTAATAAAGGCAAAGCGTGGCGTTGAGTTCCGCCACTCAGTACGCAATGCCTTAATTCGGCGGAAAGTGGGGAATGGAGTGTTAAGACAACACTAGATTCCCTCTGCCTACCCTGCTATATGTGGGATACAATGTGAAGCTATGTATGTATGTATGTAGGCGTTATTGTAATTGAGATGTACTAATTAATGATATTTTGATATTGTCGGAGAGCGGAGAGAATTAGTACATCGTGGCGCAGTGGGACGTCTAACTGTAAACGTAATTGGTTGAAGGTTCGTTACCCATGAAGGTATTGTTATTTACAAATTATATTCTTTTGCTCTGATAAGGAAATCAAAATTTCAAATAATATTTTCATTTCGTCGCTCTGGTAACAAGGCAAAGCGCGGCGATGAGTTCCGCCACTCAGCACGCCGCGCTTTGCCACGTTACCAAGCCCAGGAAGTGAATAATTCCATTTTCTGAAGTGGAGAATTTTTATTATTATTTATTATTAAATACTTTTTACTACTCTAGACGCATTAGTCAGTGTCGATATTGGACAGAAAGTCAACGGAGTGACTTAAATCTAACATCTCTCTGACTACCCCACTGTGCCGAAAAAGACGTGAATCATGAAATTGACAAAAAGGTCCCTATTTTTTATATATTATGAGTAAATTAACCTACCAAAAATAATATTTATAATAACGAATAATTAATATTTTCATTTCCTCACTCTAGTAACAAAGCAAAGCGCGACGTTGAGTTTCGCCACTCAGCACGCAATGCCTCAATTCGGCGGAAAGTGGGGAACGGAATTGTTGAAAGAGAACGGCGTGTCTTAACACTAAGCCTCTGCCTATCCTGCTATATGCGGGATACAGCGTGAAGGATACAGGAAAAGGATAACAAAAAGAAAGAATATATTTATTATTCGACTAAAACAAAAACAAAACTAAAGTATCAATTGAAAAATGACTATTTTTAACTCAAAAATATAAAAAAAAATACAACATTTCGCCCTCCAGTATTTAGCCGTATGTATTTCACGAACGTGACGTTCAACAATTTGGCTAGTTAAGTCCTACACTCGAATCCAGTGAGGGTATCATTTATAAGCACGTTTTGTAACGATATTGACAATAATGGGGATATTTTTAAATTAAGATTTTAACAAAAAGAAAACCGACTTTAAAACATATACACTAAGTACAATTATTACGAATAACTCAAAAACTCTTCAGATCTTAACAAAATGGGACCACATCGGTACCTAGTAAAAAGTTATGCGGTAACACTCGGAAAAAATATAGTTGAATTGATGATCTCTTCTTTTTTGGAAGACGGTAAAAAAACTATATTTTACGTGTTAAATGACGGAAATCAACTCCCCGTTTAGTGTTATCAGAGTAAAGAAATGATAACAATTTAAACGTTATCATTCCCCGAGAAGATGAAAAAAATGAAAAAAAAAAAAGATGAAAAAAGAAAACCCACAACCAATCACGTTTATAGTCTTACTATGCCACTGCGCCCCCACGGCATCCTTTTATTCGCATTTTTATTATATATTTAATTTTTGAAAAATATACGTTTTAAAGTCCACCACATAAAACGCATCTCTAATTCGTGTTAAGAACGATGTATCTTGACTTTTAATTCACTCTCTCTACTCTGCTACACGAGATAGAGCACAAGGCTACTAATGAATAAAAAGAAATAAAAAATATATATACATACTTATCTTCACGCTGTATCCCGCATATAGCAGGGCAGGCAGAGGGAACCTAGTGTTAAGACACTCCGTTCCCTACTTTCCGTCGAACTGAGGCATTACGTGCTGATTAGTGGAACTCAACGCCGCGCTTTGCCATGTTACCAAACCAAGGAAATGAAAAATGCCATTTCCTAGAGTGAGAAAACGTCAAATTCAAATTCAATCAAATTCAAAACGCATCTCTAATTCACGCAGAAACGGAATAACTTGACACTAAATTCACTATCTCTACTAGTATACGGGAAAAAGCGTGAAGCTAAATGAATAAAAGGAAAAATCTGCTAGTTTTGATGAATATATGTAATTAATTCATTTACGTTACCAGTGCAGTTATTAAATTATTCTCCCTATATGAATTTAATATTGTAATGGCTCCAAAATAGCTTATTATTATTTTATTTGGGCGTCTCAAGTTATAAACTTCACGCTGTATCCCGCATATATAAGAGTAGGCGGAGGGAATCATCAACAGAGTGTCTTAACACTAGGTTCTCAGGTTCCTAACTAACACTAGGTTCTGGCTATAAGCGTACAGCGATATTTTATAGTATCTAATTTTATTTTCTAACCTACTTTAAAAAAGATGGTTATCAATTCAACTATATTTTGTTTATGTCACCGCGCATTTTCTTAATAGGAGAACAAATTTTGACGGTTCTCTATTTACAAGATAAAATCGAATTAAGAGCCTCTTTGGAAAAAAATTTATCAAATTGAGAACCTTTCCATTTTGTTAGGCGGAATTCTGCGGAAAATGGGGAACGGAGTGTCTTAACACTAGGTTCCCTCTGCCTACTCTGCTATATGCGGGATACAGCGTGAAGCTATGTATGTATGTCCGTGCTTTTTAAATCATTTAAAATGTATAAATTGCCGAGCTTAAAGAAATTAAAATTAAAAATTGAACTTAGCTTTATCTGCTGCCTACTACGAGTACATCAAGAAACATTTACGTGTTTCTTCTCTACATTTATGTAATATACGTCTATTTCAGAAACGCTAATGCTATGGGACATAACATAACGCCTTACAATGTCTAAGGTACATACTTAATTTTCTTGAATGTCAAATAATCAAAAATTCCTTAAATTTAGCGCCTCAGGCCTGAGAAATACTAGCGCTAGAAACTCTGTGGTCTAATCAGATTTAAATATAAATTATAGAACAAGAATGAGATTTTAGAAAAGCAGCAGAAAAGATCATATTCAAATAATTTTCATTTCTTTGTCCTAATAAGAGAAAACGCAGCGTTGAGTTTAACAACTTAACACTCAATGTCTTTGAAACGGACAGAAAATAGAAATCAGAGTGTCTTAATTCTCTTTCTTTTTCTGATTGCCATGCTAAGCATGAAGCTCTTCGCTTAACGTATCTTCACGCTGTATCCCGCATATAGCAGAGTAGGCAGAGGGAACCTAGTGTTAAGACACTCCGTTCCCCACTTTCCGCCAAATTGAGGCATTGCCTGCTAAGTCGCGGAACTCAATGCCAAACTTTCCCCATGTTACCAAACCCAGGAACTGAAAAATTCCATTTCCTGGAGTGGGAATCGAACCCACAACCTGTCGCGTTTACAGTCGCACGCTTGTGCCTCTGCGCCACGACAAGCGTCTACTTTATAATAGTTTTACATATATTTTTTAGAATAAATCGCTTCCGCCTATAAATTAAAGCACATATTCATCGCTCAATAGGATTATTTAGTCCACGATCGATGTAACCAGTTTTGCGACTCAGCCCATTACCTTATATATTATGTACACCAATAATGTCAATTGATTTATAAACTACGCTACTCTATTAAAATGTATATGAATTATCTTATAACAAGGTCAGGAAATAGATTATAATATATGCATAAAAACAGCTACACTGTTTGTACCACATAGAGAGCAGAGAGTTAGTGTTAAGACATTCCGTTCTGAGATACTGCTTGTTAAGTGGCGTAACTCAAGGGAGAAATTAAAAAAACTGAAATACGCCTGTCGTGGCGCAGAGGCACAAGCGTGTGATTGTTAACGCGACAGGTTGTGGGTTCGATTCCCACTCCAGGAAATGGGATTTTTCAGTTCTTGGGTTTGGTAAAAAGACAAAGCGCGGCGTTGATTTCCGCCACTCAGCACGAAACTACGACATAAAACGAAGAATCTTCAAAAATGGTTCACCCAGTAAAAATTTTATGCGGTAATACATATAAAAAATACAGTTGAGTACCTTAGTCGACTAAATGCTATATCAATATTATGCCACTATTATTGTAATTGAAGCCGTAGTTGGTTTCCAATAGTAAATCAATTGTTAGATCAAGCCAAGTTCTTCAAAAGCAGGAGAAATAGGGAAGCTTTTATATGAATAGCTAAGAGCTTTTAGGGAAATTATGATTTAAAAATTTGTTACTGACAAAAATATTAAATATTATTAACAATAATATTGATGGTATATAAAAAGTTTAGTGAATTTAGAGGTCATTGTGGTACAGAGGAACAGCATCCGACTGCTGTGGTTGGATGTGATTCCTACTTGGGCGAATTTTCAATTATTTCCAATTTCTGCTCTGCTTAAACGATTGTGCGTTGAATTTCGGCAAAATTGTCTAGTAAAAAGTTATATGAAGAGCACATAAAAAAATATAACGAATGTCGTGGCGCAGAGGCACAAGCGTGCGACTGTAAACGCGACAGGTTGTGGGTTGGATTCCCACTCCAGGAAATGCAATTTTTTATTTCCTGGGTTTAGTAACAAGGCAAAGCGCGGCGTTGAATTTCGCCACTCAGCACACAATGTCTCAATTCGGCGGAAAATGGGGAACGGAGTGTCTAAACACTGGGTTCCCTCTGCCTACCCTGCTATATGCGGGATACAGCGTGAAGCTATGTATGTATATACATAAAAAAATATTAGAGAATTGAGAACCACATCCTTTTTAGAAGTCAGTCAAGAAAGAGATCCATAGATTTTCCTTCGCGTACTAACTAATGATGCAATTATTTTATAATAATTTAATATGTTATTCGTATTTTCAGAATATTAATATACTTGCAATATTTTTTACAGTGCACGTGTATGAAATTTTGAAGAAAACCGGCATCCGACATCAAAGCTGTACGTTACAAAGCTTGTCACTTATAATTTGTCATTTCATAAAATTTCACTGAAGAATGCAGTCGCGCTGAAATCCTAATATAATGTTTCTGAGAATATCATTTACAACAGCTCCCATATAGCAGGGTATAGATAAGCAGTATATGGCAGTGATAAGACACTCCGTTTTCCATTTTTCGCATGTATTCGATTATATGTATAATTAATAAAGTTATACCCCTGTCGTGGCGCAGAGGCACAAGTAAGCGCGACAAGTTGTGGCTTCGATTCCCACTCCAGGAAATGGATTATTTCATTTCCTGGGCTTAATAACAATTCAAAGCGCGGCGTTAAGTTCCGACACTCAGCACGCAATGCCTCAATTCGGCGGAAAGTGGGGAAAGGGGTGTCGTAACTCTAGGTTCTCTGCCTACTGCTATATGCGGGATACAGAGTGAAGCTATGTATGCATGTATCTATGTTCTGTTAAATGCAGAATGAAAATATTCTACATTTATAATAATTAATATTTAGTATTTTCATTTGTTTGCCCTGGTTATAAGGCAAACCGCGGCGTTAAGTTCCGCCACTCACTCACGCAATGCATAAATTCGGCGGAAAGTACTCAGATTCCCTCTGCATACCCTGCTATATGCAGTACAGCGTTAAGCTAAAAAAATGTTTTAAAAAGCGAAACTTAACAATAGAATATATTCTCATTCCTTGAGTAAGAATCGAACTCACAACCAATCGCGTTTATAATGAAATACCACCTTACAGCGCCACGACGTCCCAATAATATTATAAGCGATATAAAATACTGCAATTTTAACTAAATGCAAAGAGAAAACGCGTTTCACGCTAAACGTGACTGACAGTTCGGTAGTCATCGATCCTTTGTTGCACTGCCAGAGACAGACTGACGTGACTGACAGGACTAATAGGTGGTATATCTGACACAGGTGACTGACACGCCAGCTAACGTGTTCAATTTCATGATGTTAGACTGTTGGGAAAAGCTTTTTATAGGATATAGAATGTGGGAAATAATAAAATACATATATAACGCCTGTCGTGGCACAGAGGCACAAGCGTGCGACTGTAAATGTGACAGGTTGTAGGTTCGATCCCCACTCCAGGAAATGTAAAATTTAGTATTTTCATTTCTTGGGTTTGGTAACAAGGCAAAGCGCGGCTTTGAGTTCCGCCACTCAACACGCTGTGCCTCAATTTGGCGGAAAGTGGGGAACGGATTTGTTGAAAGAGAATGGAGTGTCTTAACACTAGGTTCTCTGGTTCCCCTGCTATATGCGGGATACAGCGTGAAGTTAAAAAAAAGTCCAATATTTTTATATTTAATCTATTTCAGGCTTACTCCAGTCTAGTAAAGGCTAACGTCACTAACCTCTCTCAAGGTGACTATGACAGTGTAACTGAAGGTCATGTCAGAGTGCCAATGTCCAGTTGACGTAACTAGAAATATTGTTAGGGAAAAATAATTTAAAAATTCTTTCTGCTAACTGTATTCAGAATGTTGATTTATTTTAAATAGATCTATTAACTAATTTCAAAGAAATGAGGTTCTCAGTTCGATTGTATCTTTTTATACTAGTGTCCCAGTTGACGCGTTAACAACGCGATGTCTTTAGTAATGTATTAGATATATGTCACTTTGTATAAGCATGGATGTCAAACCATGGTAGTTTGTAACGTTTATTTTATTAATTTATCATACTTTTAATGCAATATTTAAAAATAATATTAGCATTCTGCACTCCTTCTCTATATAAACTAGAAGTGTGCCAAGTTTCATGCTCCTCCGCGTAATATTCGTAACAAGGGGTCCAAAACTTTTGCTTCACGTATTTATATATAGATGTGTCAGTCATCGTATTTCTTTTTACTGGGTGAATCAGTTTTTATGATCCATTTGGAGTTAGTTAAGATCTAAGGAGTAGTTTTTGAGTTATTCGTAATAATTTTAAATTGTAGACCATTTTGTTTCATGTCGATTGTATGTAATAATTACTTTAGTTTGTATGTAAAAGGCACTTAAAAGTTAAATTAATAACAATAACTCAAGAAGAATCACCAGATAGAAAGTATTGTGGTTACATACATACATAGCTTCACACTGTATCCCGCATATAGCAGGTAGGCAGGGGAAACCTAGTGTTAAGACGCTCCGCTCTCCACTTTACGCCAAATTGAGGCATTGCGTGCTGAGTGGCGGAACTCAACAACGCGCTTTGCCTTGTCACCAAACCTAGAAAATGAAAAATTCCATTTCCTGGAGTGGGAATCGAACCCAAAACCTGTCGCGTTTACAGTCGCACGCTTGTGCTTCTGCGCAACGACCGAAGTTAATGTTCTTGCGGTTACACATATAAAAAATACAATCGAATAGAGAAATTCTTGTTTTTTTTTTTAAATCGGTTAAAAACGAGAAAGAACATGTAATAATATTTTGGCAAGCGTTTTAATTTTCATAAGAGTACTCTACATCTAATGTTATAATTTATATCTACACAAATACATAGCTTCACGCTGTATCCCGCATATAGCAGGGTAGGTAGAGGGAACCTAGTGTTAAGACACTCCATTCCCCACTTTCCGCCGACTTGAGGCACAACATGCTGAGTGACGTAACTCATCGCCGCGCTTTGCCTTGTTACCAAGCCCAAAAAATTGAAAATTCCATTTCCTAGAGTGGGAATCGAACCCACAACCTGTCGCGCTTACAGTCGCACGCTTGTGCCTCTGCGCAACGACAAACGTTGACAGACATTGGTCGCTAAAAGCAAATAAATAAAAATACTATAAATAACTACTCGTTGGCACAACAAGGCGACTGTAAACGCGACAGGTTGTGGGTTTGATTCCCACTCCAGGAAATGGAATTTTTCATTTTCTGGGTTCGGAAAGGCATAGCTCGACGTTGAGTTCCGCCACTCAGCACGTAATGCCTCAATTCGGCGAAACATGGGGAACGGAGTGTCTTAACACTAGGTTCCTTCTGCCTACCCTGCTATATGCGGGATACAGCGTGAAGCTATGCATATACGTAATTTAAGACCCTTCTCTTCCAAAGTCGGTTAAAATATGAAACATCTCAAACAATTTATATACCGTTACAACTTTATTACTCATTTTAATGTTCAATTTTCAACTATATTAAGTAAAGTTTTTGTTCCATATACTAAAGCTTAGCTACAAAAACTCAAGATTTAATCAAAATCCCTATAATAATATTTTTTTGTTAAAAACCATCGGCCATAACTTTTTGCTTTTTGTATCGTAAAATCAATTATCTCTAGTTCTTAGGTTTGGTTTGAAAAAGAACTGAAACTTTCAATGTGACTCGTTTTTTTAGTGAAAGAATGACAATACAGTAATTAATTTCTAAAAAACATTTATTTTTGGAACCGCTTGTAGTATTGAACGCCTGTCGTGGCGCAGATGTATAAGCGTGCGACTGTAAATGCGACAGGTTGTGGGTTCGATTCCGATTCCAGGAAATGGAATTTTTCATTGGGGTTTGATAACAAGGCAAAGCACGACATTGAGTTTTGCCACTCAGCACGCAATGCCTCGATTTGGCAGAAAGTGGGGAGCGGAGTGTCTTAACACTAGGTTCCTTCTCCTTACCCTGCTATATGCGGGATACAGCGTGAAGCTATGTATGTATATACATATGTAATAATAATAAAACAAAAAATGAATTTATTTGCTTCACACTGTATCCCACACATAGGAGGGTAGCTAAAGGGAGTATGAGGACTTAGTGTTAAGACACTCCGTTCTCTTAATATTTCCGTTTCCCACTTACCACCGAATTGAAGCATTGCGTGCTAGCGAAACTTAGCGCCGCGCTTTGCCTTGTTGCCAGAGCGAGGAAATGAAAATACTCAATATGCTGCTATATACGGGATACAGCGTGAAGCTATGTATGTATGTATGGAAAATAATTAATATCTCATTAAAATGTATATATTTGAAACATTTATTTGTTTCATATAGCGGGAGCGATGGCCGCGTACCACCTTCACCTGTGTTGCTGAACGCCAAGGTCACTCGCATTTCCGACATATCTCGAAAATTATTTTCATTACAATATATGAATTGATTTTTTCTTAGCATTTATGTATTAGGTAGCTTTCAATGACTGTAATGGTTGTGGGTTCGATTCTCGGGAATAATAAAAGTGTACCTAAATTAGTTAAAAGTACACATTCAAAATATGTTACATACATACATACATAGCTTCACGCTGTATAGCAGGGTAGGCAGAGGAAACCTAGTGTTAAGACACTTCGCGCTTTGCCTTGTTACCAAACCCAGGAAATGAAAAATTCCATTTCCTGGAGTGGGAATCGAACCCACAACCTGTCGCGTTTACAATAGCACGCTTGTGCCTCTGCGCCACGACAGGCGTTTAAGCGTGAAAATATTATATTTTTTTTTTTCAGCTTTATTCTTTAACCCTGTATATGACACTTAGTTCTCCACTTTCAGCCTGAATACAAGACATTGTATGTGAAGGTGACGAAACTAAACGCCGCATATTGTTTTATCAGAGCGGAAATATGTAAATAACTTTAATATTTTATTAAATTCATCAATAAATAACGCCTGTCGTGGCGCAGCAGCACAAGCGTGCGACTGTAAGCGCGACAGGTTGTGGGTTCGATCCCCACTCCAGGAAATGATTTTTTTTATTTCCTGGGTTTGGTGGCAAGGCAAAGCGCGGCGTTGAGCTCGGCCACTTAGCACGCAATGCCTCAATTCGGGGGAAAGTGGGGAACGGAGTACCTCAGAATGGGATCGAACCCAAAACTACTGCTTGTTATCTGGCATCTATAATAGATAAACTATGAAGATGTTTTTTTTAGCTTCAAGTTGTATCCCGCACATAGCAGGGTAGACAGAGGGAACCTGAGAACCTAGTGTTAAGACACTCCGTTCTCTTTTAATATTTCCGTTCCCCACTTTTCACCAAATTGAGGCTGAGTGGCGGAACTCAACGCTACACTTTGGGAGGCTGTTCATCTCAAATTACTGCTGAGATCACATCAAAATAATTGTTTACAATAAAAACTAATGCATAGAGTTCTTTATTGCTAGCAATTATAACTCAATTATGTATGTATTGTTTGTATTGTATTATTTTGTATTATTGTATTGTAATATACATATCCCTAAGTGTAAGTTTGTTTGTTACGCTTTAACGCAAAAACTACTCAACCGATTGTCATGAAACTTTGCTATATTCTTAGAGGTATTAAAAACGACATAGGATACTTTTTATAAAAAAAAATAATTAAAACATAGGCAGTCGTGATTATTTAAAAAAAAAAATGAAAATCTAGGTTCTTTAAAGCCTTCAAATTAACGCATATACGCACTATTCACTATAGTATTTAGTATGGACTGACATTGACTACGCGAGTGAAGCCGCGGGTAAACTAGTGGTCATATAAACATATATTTAGTTGCATTTAGAAACAGTCTAACAATTAAGGCATGGTGGATACAAATCCATAACACGATGTAGTGAAAATGAATATAATTGAAATTCATAGTATAGTAGTCATCATGACGCGGTACATCGTCTTACTGTAACCGCGATGGGTTATGAGTTCGATTCCCACTTGCAAGAATGATTATATTTAGTTATTATCGTATCTCCGCTTTGGTAAACAAGAGCACGGTGTTGAGTTCCGTCACCTAACACGCACGGTAGAACGCGGCGAACAGCGTTTTTTGACTCTAGATTCTGTCTAGTCTAGTGCGTGTTAAAATGCGGAACTCAACGCCGTGCTTTGACTTACTAAAGTCTAGTTATGATTATAATTAAATATAATCAATCTTGCAAGTAGGAATCGAACTCATAACCGATCACACAACCGGTTACCGGTTAAACGTTAAAAGTTGTTAATCTTCTCTCTAGTAGAGTGTAGTGACTCTCTGACTATTCTGCTTTAGGTGTATATGATGAAGCTCTTTTTTTATATTGATCCGTAGTAATTAATAAATATGATGATGCAACAGAAGGTCGCATGTTTGTTTGTTATCATTTCGTATTTCCGCAAACGTTATCTTATCAACAAGGCCACCCGCATCGCTCATGTACATGCATTTCTTTACTATTAAAATCCTATAATCGTTTTAATAAAAAAAAACAGCAGGTTCTGTAACAAGGCAAAGCGCGGCGTTGAGTTCCGCCACTCAGCATGCTATGCCTCAATTCGGTGGAAAGTGGGGAACGGAGTGTCTTAACACTAGGTTCCCTCTGCCTACCCTGCTATAAGCGGGATACAGCGTGAAGCTATGTATGTATGTAATAAAAAAAAATAGAGTCACGCTGTATCCTGTAAAGGTAATCAGAGTGAATCTAGTGTTAGGACACTCTGTTCATTGCTTTCTGATCGAATTTGAGATACTGCCTTTTACGTGTCTGAATTCAAAATAATTTAAATACAATCATTTCCCCAAATTAGAATCGAACCCATAACCAATTACGCTTACAGTTGAACGCTGTCCACCACGATGGCTTCAAATATATAGTTTTTTTTTTAGCTTCATGTTGTATCGCGCATATAGCAGGGTAGGCAGAGGGGACCTGATAACCTACTGTTAAAACACTCCGTTCTCTTATAACATTTTCGTTCCCCACTTTCTGATGAACTGAAGCATTGCGTGCTGAGTTGCAGAACTCAGCGCCGCGCTTTGTCTTAACAGAGCAGAGAAATGAAAATTATATAAATATCATCATTTAGGGCATACATGAAGTGGTTAATGACTGTGGACGAGGCGGAAGAGGTATGCAGAGACCGTAGCGTTTGGCGCTCCGTTCTCTCTGACTACCCCGCTAGGGATAAAACGTGAAGTTAGGTAGGTAGGTAGATCATCATTCCTCAAATGGAATCGAACCCACAACCTGTCGCGTTTACAGTCAGATGCTGTCCCACTGCGCTATGATAGCCTCAGGCTACACACAATTGAAACCCAAAATCATTGTATAGCAAATTTAATCAAAAAATGTAACCCTTTAACAAAGACAACAAAAACTAAGGTGACTAAAATTCAGGGCAAGCCATTTTTTTGCCAAACCACAAACTGAAAAACGAGAACCTTTCATACAATACCACAAAATCCTGTGTCGATGACCAAATTGACTCACCGATGTCCGTTAACAATGAGTAATAATTAATTAAATAACAAAAAAACGATTAAATATATCGATTTATGAGCAAAAGACTTTGGTTCTTTACAATAAAGTTGAAAATGGTCCTTCGAGCCGTACCGTTAGGGCGAATTGTTCTGCGAATGACGGTTTAGAATTTGTTTTAGTAGATAACTGTTGCTTAAATTATGGTAAGGACTTCGTTGTGATCAGAGATTTAATTAAATTTATTTGTTATGTTTACACCAATTACTTGATGGGTGATTTTTTTTTTTATTTAGCTTCACGCTGTATCCCGTATATAGAAGGGTAGGCAGAGGGAACCTGAAAATCTAGTGTTAAGATTTGTTCTCATATGATTTCCGTCCCCCACTTTCCACCGTATTGAGGTGTTATGCTGAGTAGCGGAACTCAACGCCGCGCTTTGTCTTATTACCAGAGCGATGAGACACAAATATGAACTTGTTTAGTTAAATTCACGCTGTATCCCGCATATAGCAGAGTAGGCAGAGGGAACCTGAAAACCTAGTGTTAAGACACTCCGTTCTCATATGATTTCCGTCCCCTACTTTGCGGGTATTGAGGCATTGCATGCTGAGTGGCGAAACTTAACGCCGTGCTAGTCTTTGTCATGTGAGAACACAAAATATGAACTATTGTAAATATTTTATATTTTCATTTCATGGAGTGGGAATCGAACCCACAACCTCTAGCGTTTAGAGTCGCACGCTTGTACCACTGCGTCATGATTGTCCTCAAAGAGATCTGAGATCAAAGATTTAACTTAATTTATTTGTTATGTCTAATTGGTCTGGTTAAGTTTTATTGCTTGCCTTTTTGTATGTATGGGTCAGAGGAATTAAGATTTTAAAAGATATGTGTTTTTTTTTTATTCTAACAATTTACTTTTGGTAGGGCAGTCATGACGCAAAGGTACAAGCGTGCGACTGTAAAAGCGACAGGTTGTGGGTTCGATTCGCACTCTAGGAAACGAAAATCTTATTTTTGATAGTTTTAAAGTTTTAATCACACACTTAGGAAGACAAAAACATTTTTAGAAAACGTATAAAAATTTTAACGCAGCAGACCTCGAACCCGCGCTTCTTGGAAGCCGTCCAAGCGCTCTGACTGCTAAGCATTGCGTTATTCGTTAGCGGAAATATTAAATATATATTCAGTATTTTCATTTCCTTGATCTGGTAACAAGGCAAAGCGCGGCGTGGAGTTCCGCCTATCAGCACGCAATGCCTCGATACGGTGGAAAGTGGTGAACGGAAATGTTAATAAAACGGAGTGTCTTAACACTAGGTTCTCAGGTTCCTTCTGCCTACCCTGCTATGTGACGTCGTCGTCGTCGTCGTCGTCGTCGTCGTCAGCCAGAAGACGTCCACTGCTGGACATAGGCCTCCCCCATAGATCGCCATGTAGCACGACTGGATGCCTCCTGCATCCAGCGCTTTCCCGCAATTTGGACTAGGTCGTCGGTCCATCTAGTAGGGGGCCGTCCCACGCTACGCCTTCCGGTTCGTGGTCGCCACTCGAGAACCTTTCTTCCCCATCGGTTGTCGGTTCTATGAGCGATGTGACGTACAAGACAGGAAAAAACATAAGAAAAACACTTTGAGTAATATTGTTTTTATTAAGCAATTATATGCTAGTACATTGTCATAGTTTCAACATTTATATACGAGTACAAATAATATAAAAAAGATTACAAATATCTTTTTACAACTGTAAAATTGCAAAAAATATTTATTATTTATCTAAAAGATTTAGTGACTTCATATATATTTATAGAAAGCAATGATTACATTTAAAATATTTTTTTTTTAACTTCACGCTGTATCCCGCATATAGCAGGGTAGGCAGAGGGGACCTTTGCCTTATTACCAAACCCAGGAAATGAAAAAATCCATTTCTGGACTGGAGAGTTTTTATACGATTTCTAAAAATGTTTTTGTCTTCCTCAGTGTTTGATTAACACTTTTAAACTATCAAAAATAATATTTTCGTTCCCTAGAGTGGGATTTGAACCCACAACCTGTCGCGTTTACAATCGCACGCTTGTGACTCTGCGACGACAGGCTTTAAAAGTAAGCATTTCCTATTTATCAACCTATTCCCGCTTGGTATGTCTAACTCATTCATTTTATTACCTCAAGCTGGATTCGAACCTACTATGAACAAACATCTACTGATTCAAAACAATCAAATATGAGTAATATTGATAAAAACATACATGTCTCGACATGTATAAATACTTCTTTACTGCCATTTATTATTAGTATTATGTTCATATAACTTTTTACTAATAAACGTATACATTGCGTTTTTAATATGACTTAATAAATAATATTAGATACTAAAATAGCAATGTATTACTAAGTAATGGTTATTAATATAGTCTTGTTAAAATGAAAATACTTGTAGACGAGTTACAAAAAGAATGTTCATAAAATTAACGCGTGGATAATGCGGTTGTAATTTTATTTATTGATTTGCTTTTTTTGTTTTTTTTTTAAGGAAAAAGCGGAGAGAATAGAGTTTTATATTTTTTTTTTAAC
The DNA here is from genome assembly GCA_033558755.1 of Philaethria dido. Classification (NCBI taxonomy): domain Eukaryota; kingdom Metazoa; phylum Arthropoda; class Insecta; order Lepidoptera; family Nymphalidae; genus Philaethria; species Philaethria dido. The sequence continues at coordinate 24,842 of JAKGSA010001209.1, read as the reverse complement.
TTCACGCTATATCCCACATATAGCAGGGTAGGCAGAGCGAACCAGAGAACCTAGTGTTAAGACACTCCGTTCTCTTACAACAATTCCGTTCCCCACTTTCCGCCAAATTGAGGCATTGCGTGTTGAGTGGCGGAACTCAACTCTACGCTTTGCCTTGTTACCAAACCCAAGAAATGAAAATACTAAATTTTACATTTCCTAACTACATATTTATTATCTGTCATTTCTGAACGTCGTGGAGAGGAGATAGAAAAAGGCGGGAAAGGTTGGCGGGCTTTTGAAAAGGGGGAAGGGACATTGTTGGTTGAGTTAAGGAAAAATAAAGATAATTAAACATCATACTTGAAGTATTTATTATTTGTTGCAATTAATTTAGAATCTAGAGTCAAGATACTCCGTTCACTTCCTTCTGTCGGAATTTGAGACATCGCACTTTGCCTGACCACAACAGAGAAATGATTTTTTTTAACTTCACGCTGTATCCTGCATATAACAGGGTATAGAGAGAGGCCTGAGATATAGAGATATAGGTAACCTGAGAACCTATTGTTAAGACACTCCGTTCTCTTTCAACAAATTCATTTCCCACTTTCCGCCAGATTGAGGCATTGCGTGTTGAGTAGCAAAACTCAACGCAATGGAATAAAATGAAAATATTTTAAATATAACAATTTCCTTGAGTGGGAATCGAAGCGACAATCATCGCTTTTAATTAGACGCTGTCCCACTGCGCCACGATGGCTTTCATAAGCTTTTATGCTTTTTTAAGTAAATATTATTTTTACTCCACGCTGCATCCCGCACATAGCAGGGTAGGCAGAGAGAACCTGAGAGCCTAGTGTTAAGACATTCCGTTCTCATAAGATTTCCGTTCCCCACTTTCCGCCGAATTAAGGCACTGCACGCATCGAACCATGGTAGTGTGAGTAACATTTATTTTGTGTTTGTATAAAGCTACATATACATTAATATACAACGCGTTGTTAACGCGTCAACGGGAACTCTAGTTAAAATAATCCGACATTTCAAAATCGCTTTCAGTGTTTCCGGTACAGAGATACATACATACTGAGCTAATAAAAGCATAAAGAATAGAGCAATTTAGTACAAAGTTACACTTCCATTTCATCATTTTAATATCTATATCAATGAAAGATTTATAGATATCAAGCATTTCACAATATACATCAACATTGTATTTCTATTTTCTAGAATAGTAGAAAGGACTGTTGTGGCGCAGAGACACAAGCGTGCGACTGTAAATGCGACAGGTTGTGGGTTCGATTCCCACTCCAGGATATGAAAATATAAAACAATATTTAATATTTTCATTTCCTCGCTCTGGTATCAAGGTAAAGCGTGGCGTTGAGTTTCGCTACTCATCACGTAATACCTCAATTTGGCAAAAGTGGGGAATGAAAATGTTAAAAAAGAGCGGAGTGTCTTAACACTAGGCTCCCTATTCTGCTATATGAAGGACACAGTGTGAAGCTAAAAAAGCATATAAATGAAATATTTATAGATAACCTAAACGCCACGCAATGCCTCAATTCGACGGAAAGTGGGGTACGGAGTGTCTTAACACTAGTTCCCTCTGCCTACCCTGCTATATGCGGGATACAGCGTGAAGCTATACCTTAATAGTACTTACACATTTCACAATATATAACAACATTGTTTCTATTTTCTAGAATAGTATAACCATGTAGTAATATAGTTGTAGTTGTAAATAAAAGTAATATTACAATTTTATAATATCGATTATTCCATGTAAACTCACCACTTATCAGTTGTTATAATTTAAAGCAACGTTTACGCAACAATATGCAATAAACATTGAAAGTTGGTAATCACAAACCTATCAACTACTTGTCATGGTTGCTACAACTGTTCTACAGATTATCTACATTAATATAGGCCACTAAGACTAGATCTAGTGATATATTTCTCTGTTTTTGTCACTTATTGAACATACATTCATAGCTTCACGCTGTATCACGCATATAGCAAGTTAGGCAGAGGGAACCTAGTGCTACGACACTCCGTTCCCCACTTTCCGCCGAATTGAGGCATTGCGTCCAGAGTGGCGGAACTCAACGCCGCGCTTTGCCTTTTTACCAAACCCAAGAAATGAAAAATTCCATTTTCTAGAGTGGGAATCGAACCCACAACCTGTCGCGTTTACAGTCGCACGCTTGTGCCTCTGCGCCACGACAGGCGTTTCTACAGATTATCTACATTCACCTCCACCAATCTCTTCATGTTCATTAAGTAACCTTCCTCCAGTACCATTGACAATGTGTTCATCATCAACCACTATCTCCAATGCCTCTCTCACTGCTCTCTTACATATATTTGTTTGTCACTCAGCACGCAATGCTTCAATTTGGCGGAAAGTGGGGAACGGAGTGTCTTAACACTAGGTTCCTTCTACATACCCTGCTAAATGTTGAATACAGCGTGAAGCTATGTATGTATGTATGTTTGTCATTAATCATCTTAACGTGCAAAAATAACTCCTGCATATTCTACTATCTTTGGTGGAAGCGCTTTATGGGGTATACAAACATTAAGCCATACTTGCCGTTTCGCCATCCCATGGATGAAAACAGATAAGCACCGTTAATCTTATTACCAGTAGCTGTATGCCAATCTCTCTCTCTTCTCTCTCTTAAACATAATATACCGATTCATTCACTTGCTTAAGATCTTTCCGTGTACACTTACTTTTGGACATTTTAAATATATAGAGTTTTCTATGGCACATCCTAACCGTAGCGTTTACTGTTAGATGGTGTACCATTATGATGGCTTATATTAAGTATACTTTAATTATTCTTAGATAGTAAACATGTATTCATTAAAATATATTGATTTTTATATGGACATATTGTTAGCCCTTATTATTATTATTAAAATACAATTTAGCATTTAATATTGTAACTGCCAGTTTTTCACCAGTTATTATTTGCAGAACTGCTTTTTAAGCTGGTAGGAGATATATTTGGACTAACTTTTTTTTTAAACTTCACGCTGTATCCCGCATATAGCAGGGTAGGCAGAGGGAACCTAAGAACCTAGTGTTAAGACACTCCGTTCTCTTTCAACAAATCCGTTCCCCACTTTCCGCCAGATTGAGCCAGATAGATTGAGACTAACATCATTGACTTAAAGTGATTCTAGAAGTCTAATTGAGTAAACATTTAGTTTTGTTTCATATTAACTTACAACAATTGTATTTGATTAATCATTCCCCACATTAAGATAGACACAGTGAATTTATCATTTAAATGGATACCTGCTATGACTACATTATTAATAATCAATATAACTAACTAATTTAACTAAGTAGGGAACGGAATTGTTGAAAGAGTGTCTTAACACTAGGTTCTCTGGTTCCATCTGCCTACCCTACTATATGCGGGACACAGCGTGAAGCTAAAAAAAAAATAATAATTTACATAACAATCATTTATTTTATGTATAACTTCACCCTTTATTCCGTAATCGGGAAAGTAGAGAGAACCTAGTGTTAAGACTCTCTGCAATTTAAATCCAAATAATATATGAGCAACGTTTTTTTAGCTTCACACTGTATCCCGCATATAGCAGGGTAAGCAGAAGGAACCTGAGAACCTAGTGTTAAAACACTTCCTTCTATGAACGCATCTGTGGCCCACTTTCCGCCGAATTGAGACATTGCGTGTTAAGTGACGAAACTCAACGCCGCGCTATAGCAAAATGGATATTTAAAATATTGATTTTTTTAAAATAGGTTACCATTAAAACCTTGGATCTGCTAAAAATGAGTCAGTCGCTCAAGATTGTATACAAAATTATTAAGATAATAAACGGATACGTACATTTTGGTCACGATCCAATTGACAATGATCGGTGCCGCATTATCATAGTGATGTTTCGCTTTTTTGTTGATTTTATCGATATTTTTATTTTATATGTTTTTATTTATTGCATTTAACAAAAAATACACGAGGAAATAATAAAATACACAAAACGGGGTTATCTCTAGAACATATCTGCACTTATGAACATATGAACATTCGGCCATCCTGCGGAAGTAGATAAGAATCAAATGGCAGTAAAGAACCTAGTGCTAAGACACTCTTTTAAATAATAAACGCATGTCGCGTAGGTACAAGCGTGCGACTGTAAAGGCGACAGGTTGTGGCTTTGATTTCTACTCCAGAAAATGAAATTTTTCATTTCCTGGGCTTGGTAACAAGCCAAAGCGTGGCGTTAAGTTCCGCCACTCAGAACGCAATGCCTCAACTCGGCGGAAATTAGGGAACGGTGGTGTGGTGTGTCTTAACACTAGGTTTCCTCTGCCTACCCTGCTATATGGGGGGTACAGAGTAAAGCTATGTATGTATATAAACAATAATAATAAAATATAAAAAAAATAGTTCTTGGAACGAAGGAATATCTACCGATCAGTTATTTTGAAAAAAATATATTATAAAAGGGAAGATATTAACGAAGCATTAATCTACGACATATACCAATGTAAGTCAATTTTTTTTTTCCTTTTTCACTTGCTCTGATACAAGATAAATTATGTACGTATATTTGGGTTAAGAAAAGTAATTTGATTCCACAATAAGCTTACAAATTGATAATAGTAAATAAAAAATGGGCGAATCATAGTTGAATCTCTAATAATTTGACAAAAACATACACGCTACTCAATGTTTCGATTTTGGGAAAACGAAGAAAGGAGTCCCTATGCACTAAGTATTTTCCCATGCTACCCTAGAATTGGGAGAAAAAGTACAAAACTGAAAAAAAATCGATTTTTTTAAATAAAAACAATATAAAATATCGACACAAAACATTCTCACCCTACAGCTACAGCTAATCTTTGCTCGGTTGTATTTCGCTTTTGCAAGTTTAATCATGCTCCGTGGCCGTTCGTGACGCAATGTTTTGCAACCACTTATTTTATCTTACAAATTGTATTCAAACTTAACTTGGTATAAACTAAAAGCTATCGATTATCTATATTTTAAAGTCACACCACTCGTCATAATATGACATCCAACAGAACTATGTCATTAAATGACATATTTGTTATTAAATCACATACTATGTCATTGCATGACATACTAAATCATTATGTGACAAACATAATGATTTAGTATGTCATGCGACACGTTGCGGGTTCGATTCCCATTCTAGGAAGTGAAAATTTTAAATATTTGTAATAATTAATATTTACATACATACATAGCTTCACGCTGTATCCCGCATATAGCATGGTAGGCAGAGGGAACCTAATGTTAAGACACTCCGTTACCCACTTTCCACCGAATTGAGGCATTGCGTGCTGAGTGGCGGAACTCAATGCCGCGCTTGGCCTTGCTACCAAACCCAGGAAATGAAACATTACATTTCCTGGAGTGGGAATCGAACCCACAACCTATTGCGTTTACAGTTGCACGCTTGTGCCTCTGCGCCACGACAGGCGTAATAAAAAATATCGATATATAATAAAAAAATATCGATGTTTTCATTTAAATCACATGTACTCACTAATTCGTAATTGAGGTAGCCAGATGACTTTCAAGAGGCTTCTTTTTTCTTTACACATTATTTTACAGTTTGACGTTGCTTAGTCATCGCTAATGTTAATATTGACGTGTTAATATGAACCTGTTATGTGTATGAATTTTAAACAAAAATATTAAACCGACTTCAAGTAAAAAGTAAAATTATTACGAATAACTCAAAAACTGCTTGTTAGATCTTAATTAAATTTAAATGAGACCACACCAGAAGCACTAGCTATCATATAAGAAAAGAATCATAAAAATTGGTCTAGTAAAAAATTCGCCTAGTAAAAAAATATTAGGGGACAAAAAATACAGTCCTATACAAAACCAAATCCTTTTTTGAAATGAGTAAAAATAAATAAACGACAATATTGATGTAATAACTATTATGGAATAAATATTGTAATTAAACAGGCCATCATGGCGCAGTGCAGCGTTTGACTGTAAACGTGAGTGGTTGTGACTTCGATTCTCATTCGGGGGTTGATTGATTGTTACATACATACATAGCTTCACGCTTTCCTGCAAATAGCAGGGTAGGCAGAGGGAACCTAGTGTTAAGACACTCCGTTCCCCCTTTTCGCAGAACTGAGGCATTGCGTGCTGAGTGGCGAAATTTAACGCCGCGCTTTGCCTTGTTACCATTCTTTTAAAAATTCCATTTCTTGGAGTGGGAATCAAACCCACAACCAGTCGTATTTACAGTTATACGCTTGTGCCTTTTTTCGTTATTACTTACTTATGTGTCATTTCAACAACAGGTAAGGCTTTATAAAGACATCTTTGATGTTTACTTTAATAAGTAATTTATGATAATAATTTTTTATCATCTCTTCTTAAGTATTGGGTAGGAATATCGTATAGTTATTATTATGCCAAATTTAGTTCATCGTGGAAATGTAGGAGGAATGATTATATAAAAATTATTTTCATTTCTTCACTTTGGCAAGACAAGCTGCGGCGTTGAGTTCCGCCACTTAACACGTGAAATATCGAATTCGGACAGAAAGCAGCGAATGGAGTGTCTTGACACTACGTTGTCTCTAACTATCCTGCTTTGTGGGATAAAGCGTGAAGCTATTTATATTTCTTTTTTTCAGCTTCACGCTGTAACCCGCATATAGCGGGGCAGGCAGAGGGAACCTGAGAACCTAGTGTTAAGACACTCCGTTCCCCATTATCTTTACATTTCCCGGATTTAGCTAAATTATAATAAAAATCGTGTCATATTTACTATGAAATTGGAAATACCCATCGCTCAAGTAAAACCGGAAAGAATTTATACTTTTTTCTTTTAAATAACACATTAATAATTTTTTTTATAATAACGAATATTCAGTATTTGCATTTCCTCGCCCTGGTAACAAGGCAAATAACGGCGTTGAGTTACGCGACTCAGCACGCAATGCCTCGATTCGGCGGAAAGCGGGAAACGGAAATCTTAAGAGGATGGAGTGTCTTAACACTATGTTCTCAGGTTCCTCTGCCTACCCTGCTATATGCGGGATACAGCGTGAAGCTAAAAAGAAAAAAAATACTATAAAATTGGAAATACCATACACAGGTAAAACCGGAAAGAGTTAAGTTTTTTTAATTAAATAATCTATTTGTATTACTTTAGTTGAAAACCCAAGAAATAAATGACAATCAAAGATCACGCCATATGAATCATGATTCCGTCATATATGACAAGGCTTGCGTAAAATATAATTGTGTATATATTTTTATAACTTCACGCTATTTCCGCATAGCAGGGTAGAGAGAACTAGGTTATTTTTTGACACTAGTGTCGAGACACTCCTTTCGCCGCTTTCTAGCTGAATTGTAGATATTTCGTGTTGAGTGACGGAACTACGGACAAACAATGCCTCAATTCGGTGGCAATTGGGGAACAGAGTGTCTTAACACTAGGTTCCCTCTGCCTACCCTGCTATATGCGGGATTCAGCGTGAAGCTATGTATGCATGTACCACATGTTTCACATACACTTAAGTGACATACATGTTACTAAGGTAACGTATGTTTTACGTCAACTGTTACTTATAACAATTAATTACAAGCTGATGGATTATATCACTTTTGTACTGACTTACCTCATATTAGCGTCATTCTATTCATGTATTTTACCCGACTTCAAAAATAGGATATTTAAATTCGATTGATTTTTTTATCTGTACCGCATAACGTTTTACTTGGTAAGCTAATTATGATATACCTATTTTTATATGAGCACGCTTGTGCCTCTCGACTGTAAATGCAAAAGGTTGTAGGTTCGATTCCTACTCCAGGAAATGGTTTTTTTTTTCTGGGTTTGGTAAAGCAAAGCGCGCCATTAAGTTCCGCCACTCAGCACGCAATGCCTCAATCCGGTGGAAAGTGGGAAACGGAGTGTCTTAACACTAGATTCCCTCTGCCTACCCTGCTATATGCGGGATACAGCGTGAAGCTATGTATATATGTTTTTTTTTATATTATACCTAGTGCTTCTAATGTGGTTGCATTTAAATTTAGTTAAGATATGTAGTTTCTTGAGTTATTCGTAATATTTTTTACTTTTATTGCCTTTTATAGTCAATTGTTTTTTATGTTGAAATCTTCACCATAACATTATACGAGTGTGTGTTCAAAAAAGTAAGGTGACTTTGTATTTTTAAGAAAAATATTTATTTATTTATCAATATTTATGTTGTCCCCCTTCAAAGTAATCCCTCAGATACAATACACTTATGCTAACGGTTTTTCCAATCAGTCAAAGCACTTCTCTCATAAGCACTTTTTCGGTATAGCTCTTGAGCTTCTTCCCCAGCGATGCAGTCTTTTATCTCTTCAATCGTTGCAAATTCCGTCCTTTCATAGGTCTCTTTAGTTTTGGGAACAAGAAAAAGTCACATAGCCAAATCCGGGTGTAGTCTCATCTCATGGTGGCTGAGGCATGATTGTGGTGTTGTTTTTGGCCAAAAAATCTCTCACCAGCAAAAGATGAATGATGAGCAATTTTGAACAAACTTCGCTGGACACACGTCTCATGCCCAAAACGTTAGAAAAATTTCATGGCACGAGCCAAGCTGGATATACCAACATCCTCAGCAACTTCTCTGATAGTGATCTGACGATTTTCCAGAACAATTTTCACTGCTTGAACGTTTTCATCAGTTGTTGACGTGCTTAAGCGTCCAGAGCGAGGCGCTCGTCATTGGCATCTTCCCGGCCATCTTGGAAGAGTTTGTACCACTTGTAAACATTTTTTTTACTCAGAACAGTTTCACCGTATGCCACCGTCTTCAACATTTTATGTTTTCTGAGCACTTTTTATTTTATTTTTACAATAAAATTTGATGCAAATCCATATTTTTCGATAGCAAGAAATTCCAAGCTGAGCACGCAAAACACTTATAACCTTTACGCTCTCTCCCAACCAAACAAAATGTTATACACTTGAAACTTGGTACAGATGTTCGGGAAGAGTAACAAAGAGCAATGCAAATAAAAATCGATAATGAAAGTACGTTGCCCGCCAAATTTGGAAAAGTCACCTTACTTTTTGAACACACCTCGTACACTATAGATATGCGCCATCACAAGAAGAATCTTATATTTTCACTTATTTTCATTTCCCAGTTCCACCCAACACGCAATGCTTCATAAATGATTTCAAATTGAGGAACGAAGTTACTTAACCTCAAGCAATCGTGTTTCAGCGACTGATTTTCTAACTATCTTAGACAAAGCACGGCGTTGAGTTCCGCCACTGGCTGTCACGCAATGAGATCTCAAATTTGGACACAAAGTGGCGAACGGTGTAAAGTTTAACTCTAGGATTTTTGCTTAAAGCCTAAACATGGCTAGTAACAAATCACAATAAAAATTCTTAATAATTATATAATAATACACAATACCTACATTTTTGATACAATTGTACACCATTGGCCATAAATATTCCATCATGGCGCGGGACGGTTGTAGGTTCGATTCCCACTTCGAACATATTATAAGTAGCTTCACGCTCATCCCGCACATCAGGTAGTTATAACGAACGTAATGTCAAGTCACTCCCGAATTTGAGACATTGCGTGTTACGTCGCGAAGCGTATATGCAATTATTTTAATATTTTTAATGACGCCTAAGCCGCCTAGGAAACGCCTGTCGTGCGCAGAGGCACAAGCGTGCGACTGGAACGCGACAGGTTGTGGTTCGATTCCCACTCTGGGATTTTGTATAACAAGGCAAAAACGGGCGGTGCTGAGTTCCGCCTCAACACGCAATGCCCCAATCTGGCGGACAGTGGGACCGGAGCATCTTAACACTAGGTTCCCTCTCTTTGTCTAATCCTGCTATATGAGATACAGCGTGGAAGCTGTATGTATGTACATATACTTTTTATAACTTCACTCTAAGATATTAGTTTTATACCCAGTTCTCGTTTCTCTGCTTAAAATCGAGATATTGCATGATTACAAACGTAACTCAACGCCGCCGCCTTATAAGAGCTGAAGTGGATTTATAATTTAAACAATCATTTCCAAACATGGTAATCGAATCCACGACCATTCGCGTTTACAATCGCACAGTATAATAATATTATTACTATCAAAATATCTTTTAAGTGCTATTTAAGTAATATGACTCAGTAGAAATACCTAAATCCGGTTTTTTATTTATAATTTTTCATAAAATTTTTACTTATTTCATAGCGAATTAAATTGTGATCTTATCTTGCTAATGTAAGAAATGTATTTTGAGATTAAAATAAAATAAAAATTTCCAAGGTATTGTTGGTAATGACTCAGGTGTTATTTAAAACGAAGGTAGCAGCTTCAAACTGTATCCCGCATATAGCAGGGTAGACAGAGGGAACCTGAGAACCTAGTGTTAAGACACTCCGTTCCCCACTTTCCGCCGAACTGAGGCATTGCGTGCTGAGTGGTGAAACTCAATGCCGCGCTTTGCCTTGTTAGCAAACCCAGCAAATTAAACTTTTACATTTTCGGGAGTGGGAATCGAACTCACAACCTGTCGCGTTTACAGTCGCACGCTTGTGCCTCTACGCCACGACGGGCGTTCTCCATTTTCCACCCGAATAAAAAACATTGCGTATTTGCGGAACTCAACGCTGCCCTATGTCTTACCAGAACGAAGAAACGAAAATCATATTAATATAATCTTTCCCTAGAAGTTGGGAACGGAGTGTCTTAACACTAGGTTCTCTCTGCCTACCCTGCTATATGCGGGATACAGAGTGAAGCTATGTATGTATTTCCTAGAATGAGAATCGAACCCACCACCAGTCGTTTCGTAGTATAAAACTACGAAAAAAAATATTTTTAATATTAATGTAAAACGTCTAGGGGTAAGGTCAATGACACGGCCATATGAACTTTTATCGACCAAGATCACATTTTGAAGGCTATTTTTAATAAAAACTTATTTTAAATATGGTATTATTATAAATTATACATACATACATACATACATACATACATAGCTTTACGCTGTATCTCGCATATAGCAGGGTAGACATAGGGAGCCTAGTGTTAAGACACTCTGTTTCCCACTTTCCGCCGAATTGAGATATTGCGTGCTGAGTGGCGGAACTCAACGCCGCGCTTTGCCTTGTTACCAAACCCAGAAAATGAAAAATTCCATTTCCTGGAGTGGGAATCAAACCCACAACCTGTCGCGTTTACAGTTGCACGCTTGTGCCTCTGCGCCATGACAGGCGTATTAAATTATAACTTACTTATTCACTAACAGAAATATCCCTACTAATGTTATAATTGTGAATGTATGTTTGTTTGTTACGCTTTTACGCCAAAACTACTCAACCGATTATCATGAAACTTTGTACACGTAGCGGCGTTAAGTTCTGCCACTCAACAAGCAATGCCTCAATTCGGTGGCAAGTGGGGAACGGAGTGTCTTAACACTAGGTTCCCTCTGCCTATCCTGCTATATGCGGGATACAGCGTGAAGCTATGTATGTATATTAATATTAGTGTAATTTATGCTTAATTTAAAAAAAAAAAACTTTTTTACCATATATTTACATAAATTTCATATAAGGAAGCTGTACTAATAGTTTATCCATATCAATAGTACTGTATGTGACATGTTGAAACATGAAAAGACTTGAGACAGTCCTGTGTTATTATTTGATTAAATAATTTATAATTTATCACCCTGGCGCAATAACAACATCTAACTGTAAACGCGATGAGTTGCGGGTTCGATTCCCGTTCGAGGGAATGATTATATTTAAATTATTATTATTTCATTTTTTTTTGCCGTGAGGAACGGGTAATTGCCCGTTGTGGACTTGGACTAGTTATGTGGGACTCCTAAGCCGGCAGATGGTAGGCTGACCGACTACCCACTAAAACCTCACGGAGCTCCTTCTCACTAGCCGGGGCCACGGGAACTAATTTATTATTTCTACCCTCTGGTAAGGCAATGAACGGTGTTGAGTTCTGACTTTTAACATGCAATGTCTACAATTTGTGATGATAGCGGTGAACGGAATGTCTTAACACTGGGAGAACCCTGACTACTCTATTATGCGAGATAAATTTTCCAATTGTGTCTTTTTTAATTCATTTTTAGCAATATAAAAACATATATACAAAATAATATATTTTTAAGGGGCCCCTTTAATATATAATAAGAATTATTAGTATAAAATTTATCAAGACCGTTGTATCGCAGTGGGACAGGGTTTGACTGTAAACGTGATTAATTGTCGGTACGATTCCCATTCTGGGGTCCCTTTAAAATACAATATTAATAGAAGCAGAAATATAAATAACTATAAAAAGGCTTAAAATAACTTTTAGAATGTCAAAATAAAGATAAAACTGATCTCATATTCTGAGGTGAAACCCTTAATTTGTCTGCCTAAGAAATTTAATTTCTCGTTACAGCGTTTACAGTAGAAGCGAGGAAATGAAAACAAATTAAATATTATCACTCTCCGTACAGGAATCGAACTCACTACCACGGCCACAATCACTTATCTAACACGATAAAGGCTTCTAATATCCAATAATGAGATATATTATAAAGTCAATTAAGAAATTAATATGTAAAACCAAGAATAAACACATGAAACGCATATCGACCTCAATATTGTTATACAATTATAGTAACCCACAACCGCAACTAATGCTGCTAACGATCTAGGATTATCGATATTTAACTACATTAGCCTTGTGGTTTTAATTTTTTGAAGATAATCTAGTAATTTGACACTCTCTTGCAGAGAGAATGTAGTGTAGTGACACTCCGTTTTAAAAACTAGTTCCTACTACTTAGAATTTCTTATTTTTTTTAATTTTTCTCTACATTTTATTCGTAGAAAACACAAGTTTAATAAAACAGTGGTGTGCTTCACTAAGCAAAAAAGTGTAAGTGGAAGCTCACTAGCTTCCATGAAAACCAGCTAACAAATCGTCGTACAGCAGGTATATATTGTGATACATGGGCAGCATGGAAAGAAAGACAGGTATAAGCCAGAATTTTACAGTAAGAAAGAAGAAGAACGTGCTCAGGTGGTTTGGCACGTCGAGAAGATGAATGATGAAAGAATGGTAAGGTACAAAGAAGATTGGCAAGAGAGGTAAGGGGAGACCTCGGTTGACCTTCGAGAACACAGTATCAATGATACTGGAGGAAGTACATGAAAAACATGAAAGAAAAGCATGAGGACCTCCCGGAGGGCATGAATGAAGCGGATAATGACTGTGGACGAGGCGCAAGAGGTATGCAGGGACCGTAGCATTTGGCGCTCCGGCCTCTTTGACTACCCCGCCAGGGATAAAGCGTGAAGCTAAGTTAATTTCACACGCACAGAGCATGAAACTTGGCACATTCATAATTTATATAGCGAAGGAGTGTAGAATGCTCTTTTTAAATATATATAAAAAAAATATTAAAATACTAAAATAAATGTTACCCACACTTATATGGTTTGACATCCATGTTTATATAAAGTGACATATACGTTGCTAGGCAACGCGTTGTTAGCGCGTCAAGGGGGACACTAGTGATATATAAAATAAAATTTTCATTTCCTAACTCTAGCAACGTAAAACGCGGCGTTAGGTTCCGCCACTGAACACACAATGTATTTTAAAAGAACTTTTAACTCTCTATCCCATTGACACTTACATAAAATAATTTATGACTTACTTATTTTTACCACAAAAAAGCACATCACATTTATGGCTATAACTAAACTAAATATACATCACGATTCACGTCAAAAGGCTCTGACTGGAGTGAAAATGGTAAAAATAGAAACGCGACAAGCGAACTGCATGAGCGGGTCACGATGGTAAAGTCATTGAACTAGCTGCTCACATATAATGAGTCCTTCGAGGTATATTATGTTTTTATATGTATATATGTATAGACATAACTCCTGTAGCGCGGAGGCACTGTGTGACTGTAAACGACAAGTTGTGGGTTCGATTCCCACTCCAGGGAATGAAAATTTTGAATAATATCTATTATTTTGATTTTTGAGCTAAGAGGATACTTAGTCTCTGCGATGCCAAGCACTACGTGGCTGCTTGGGAGGTTGTCGTCAGTCGCAAGGTCGTTCCCAGCGATATTTCAATTATTTTGCAGGGTAAAATGTGAAAAAAAGGGTTTTTAGGCTCATTTTTATTTTGAATAAAAAATGTTACTTCAAGTATATTTTAAGCACGCAACCAGAGTGCATGCATGAAATGCATTACTATATGTTATGTTGTCATTATTTTTAATGTCAAATAATTATTTCTCTTTTCAGGTTAGTTAGTGCAATCGTGGATAGTGAAACGAACAAATAGTGTAAATATTATAATTTTCTTCAAATAAAATACAATTATAAAATTATTACGAATAACTCAAAAACTACTTATCATATTTTTTTTTAACTTCACGCTGTATCCCGCATATAGCGGGGTAGGCAGAGGGAACCAGAGAACCTAGTGTTAAGACACTCCATTCTCTTTCAACATTTCCGTTCCCCACTTTTCCGCCAAATTGAGGCATTGCGTGTTGAGTGGCGGACCTCAACGCCGCGCTTTGTCTTGTTACCAAACCCAAGAAATGAAAAAATTTATCATATAGTAACTATATTTATATGAGATCACATCAGAAGCACTAGCTATCATATAGAAAAGGACCAACAAAATAGGTACACCCATTAAAAAACTTTGCGGTAGCACACTTAAAAAATTTAGCCGAATTGAGAAACTTTTACTTTTTTGGAATTCGGTTAAAAACAAAAGTGGGGAGCGGAGTGTCTTAACACTAGATTCCCTCTGCCTTCCCTGCTATATGCGGGATACAGCGTGAAGCTATGTATGTATGTATGTATGTAACTCTTAAGTAATAAGTTACATATATATATTTAAATTATTTTCATTTCTCCGTTCTGGTAAGATAAAGAGCGGCGTTGAGATCCGCCACTCGACACGCAATGCCTCAATTCGGCGGAAAGTGGGGAACGGAGTGTCTCAACACTATGTTCTCAGGTTCCCTGTGCCTACCCTGCTATATGCGGGAATGCGTGAAGCTAAAATTATGCCAAACGCCTGTCATGGCGCAGAGGTACAAGCGTGTGACTGTAAATGCGACAAGTTGTGGGTGCGATTCCCACTCCAGGAAATGTGAAAGTTTAGTATTTTCATTTCCTGGATTTGGTAACAAGGCAAAGAGCGGCGTTGAGTTCCGCCACTCAAGACGCAATGCCTCAATTCGGCGGGAAGTGGGGAACGGAGTGTCTTAACACTAGGTTCTCGGGTTCCCTCTGCTTACCCTGCTATATGCGAGATACAGTGTGAAGCTGAAATTACAACTGAGTTATTGTTGAAACTCACCATTTTATCAAGGTGTCTTGAAATTTCTTTACTTTTGCACTTCTGAGCGAGGCGGTTACTTTTGTTTGCTTCTCACTCCTTACAGTCTATTGTCTAGGGATGACAGAACTGTATACAGCGTGTTACTATTTGTTTATTTCTTTTTTTTTTTCAATTAAAAATATTTATTTTAATTAATATTCATGGCCATCTGAAGCCATCTGACTGTAAATGAAAATGGTTTTGGATTCGATTCCCACTCTAGGAAATAATCATACTTATTTTTTTTACTCTGGAAGCAAAGGAAGCAAAGCTTTGATGTCAAAGATAACCTAGTGACAAATCATTAGTAATATTAACATATTTGGATATATATTTATATTTTTTCTTATCATACAAACATACATACATAGCTTCACGCTGTAGCCCGAATATAGCAGGGTAGGCAGAGGGAACCTAGTGTTAAGACACTCCGTTCCCACTTTCCGCCGAATTTAGGCATTGCGTGCTTAGTCGCGGAACTCAACGCTGCGCTTTGTCTCGTTACCAAACTCAGAAAATGAAAAATTCCATTCCCTGGAGTGGGAATCGAACCCACAACCTGTCGCACTTTTGCCATGACAGGCATTATATAATGAAAACTGCTTATAAAGTTTCTAATTCTTGCTTAAAATCAAAAATGAACGAAATTAACACTTGCTTTAGCATTCCATGTTACATGTACAAGGTTATTTAAAAAAATACATTAATTTTAATGTTACTTCATTTAATTACAATTTTTATATGTTACGAAACGTTATTAACGCGTTAAAAAAACTAGTTATTAACGCGTTAAAAATAATCCCTAAACTGGTCCGAAGTACGTTTAACGCAGTCCTTAAAATCCAAAAGGCGGTTTATTATGTTCATATTGGAGATAAGTTGATAAAAAATATATATTGATTTAAGTTGCTGTTAAGGTTTTAGGAATTATTTTAAGATATTTTTTTTTTTAATATCATTTCATTAAGCTTCATAACTTTTATTCGTAGCGAGTTACTGCATGCTTCTTTCTGCCTCGTCCACAGTTATCCGGCTTTCTTTTATACATACCCCCTTGGAGGAAGTCCTCTCGTGCTTTTACGTGACCTTCCTCAGTATTAATAATACAGTGTTTCAGTGACGAGGCGTCCATACAACTCGATTCCCACCGGATTGCCTAACTTTTCAAAGTAGAAATATGAGACCTACAAAAAAAGAAAAAAAAAAGCTCGCTAGTAAAATGTGGAGCTCCAAAAAACAAAGTCAAGCAAAGTGTGAGAGCTAAAAAAAAAGGTGGCCAGGAAAATATTAGGCATAAAAGTGCAAAAAAACAAGCTTTGACATCTTTCAGACCTAAAAAAAAAGGTCATCGCCAAAATTCTATTGTGAAAATACCAAATAACTTGATATCCTATACCACTCTTCCTAAATATATCTAAAAATAACCGGCTTGTTTTATATATGTTTTCCTTAGCTTTACGCTTGTACTCACACATACCGGGAACCAAATAGCCTAGAGTTAAGAAACTCCGTTCTCTTTTACATTTTTGTTCCCAAATTTCAACCGAACTGAGGCATTGCGTGCTAAGTGGTGGAACTCATCGTCACGCTTTGCTTTGTTACCAGAGCGAGGAAATGAAAATACTAAATATTATTCAATATTTTCTTTTCCTGGACTGAGAATCGAACCCACAACCTGTCGCATTTACAGTCGCACGCATGTGCCTATGCACCACGATGGACCTCTGTAATTTTCTACATATAAAACATTATTTGCATTATAAGCAAAGTATATCAAAAGCAAGTTTTTGTATACAAGAAACACCCTGTATAACAGAAAAATCCATTCAACATTACACTTTCGGTGTTTTTTCTTAAATAAAAAATGAATTTATGCTCTTACCAAATGAATTTCGTATTATTTGAATATAATACGTACCTGAATACTTTAGTTTCCTTTGCAGTGAGAGCTTTTTAAAAGCTTATTAAAATATTAACCTCTGGATGGCGCAGAAGTACAAGCGTGTGACTGTGAGAACGCGATTTATGGGTTCGATTCCAATTCCAGGTAATGAAAAAATCAGTGTTATAATAAATAATATATTATCGAGAATACCAATGTAGAGAGAATAAACCAAAATAAAATATTGATGGA
Organism: Philaethria dido; assembly: GCA_033558755.1. Lineage (NCBI taxonomy): Eukaryota > Metazoa > Arthropoda > Insecta > Lepidoptera > Nymphalidae > Philaethria > Philaethria dido. The sequence goes on along the minus strand of JAKGSA010001209.1, from coordinate 7,256 downwards.
AAAGCAAAATAAGAGATAGATGCGAAGTCTCTGTGGCTTTAAGCAAGCACTGTATATAGAAATATATATATATATATATTTATTTTTGTATTTTTCATGTCCTCGCTCTGGTAATAGAGTAAGCGCGGCGTTGAGTTCCGCCCACTGAGCACGCAATGGCTTAATTAGTAGCTGGAAATGTTAATGGGATGATAATGTCTATTATTCTGCTGTGACGATTTTTTATTTTGTTAAAATTTATTATTTCTCATATTAGAAAACGGGGCCTGCCTCAAGTTTGGCGGAATGTGGGAACAGAATTGTTGTAAGAGGGCGAGTGGAACACAACACTAGGTTCTTAGGTTCCCTCTGCCTACCCTGCTATATGCGAGATCTACAGCGTGAAGTTAAAAAAAAAAAAAGAAAAAAAAAACGAAAACGGAATTTAGCCCCGCTCCATCATGTCCTCTCACAGTAAAAAGTAATAAGGTGAATTCAAATTAGGATTTATAAGCAATAACGTCTAACATTTTGTCTTAAGCTCTTATTAACATTTTTAATTTTCTTAGAATCATTCTAAAACAATATATTTTACATGTGCGTATTTAAACAATATTTATTGCATAGTATACTTTATGTCTATAAAAATAGAGTTTAAAATCGCAGATGTTTTGAACTGTAGTGACTCAATAAATTAGATACAAAAGTGTTTCTAAGAAAACCAAAAGACCGTTTCTTTCTAATTTTGTATTGTATTGACAGAAAAATATTTACTGTTGATTGTAGTTCGGTGAAATATGTAAGGAATTGGGTTGGCTAGATTTTAAATTACATAGCTTTACACTGTATCCCGCATATAGCAGGTTAGGCAGAGGGAACGTAGTGTTAAGACACTCCGTTCTCCCGTTCCCGTTGGCTAGATTTAGATGTTATTTACTAACTAAGGCGGAGAACGGAGGGTTTTAACACTATCGTGAAGGTGAAAAGATACTTGCTTCACGCTGTATCACGCATATAGCAGGATAGATAGACGGAACCTGAGAACCTAGTGGTAAGACACTCCGTTACCCACTTTTCACTGAAGTGAGGCATTTTATTACAAGTAGCGGAACTCAACGCCGCTAAAATTAAAAATATTAATTGACATATTATATCCAAATTACACAAAATCTTTATAAATGAGTAGCTTATGTGTTATTCTGTTGTATATTACTGTAAAGCTCCATCTATATCTGTTCAGTAGTTTTTACGTGAAAGAGACTCCTTACTAATTTTCACATTTATAATATTAATATGATTTATTTTGTTATATTGTTTTTTATCTTGAAATTTAATCTTTATTCTATTTTATTTAAAATTATTACATTACATTAATTTAGGAAATGTAAAATTTAGTATTTTCATTTCTTGGGTTTGGTGACAAGGCAAAGCGCGGCGTTGAGTTCCGCCACTCAACACGCAATGCCTCAATTCGGCGGAAAGTGGGGAACGGAATTGTTAAAAGAGAATGGAGTGTCTTAACACTAGGTTCTCTGGTTCCATCTGCCTACCCGGCTATGTGCGGGTCACAGCGTGAAGTTAAAAAAAAAAATAATAATTTAATGGGTAACAGGGCGTCTTAACACTAAGTTCTCGGGGTCCCTCTGCCTACCCTGCTAAATGTGGGATACAGCATGAAGTTATGACAAAATAAAATAAAAAATCTACATCAACTGAGAATCGAACTGACTGACTCTATCTACAACACCACTAAACCTATACTCAATGTCATTTCCCATCTTTCATACATTAATTGATATTTAAAAGGTACTTTATTAAAAACTTCTACCAACTTAAGCCACTTAAAAGTTCCTTCGAAATTCGCAATCAAATTTCAGTGAAAGCTAATTGAATTTTAGGCGACTGAAAAAGCTTTGAACATTTAAGCTCTTTTAAGTTCATCTCAGCTTGAACTATGTACTGCGGACATATGGGTAATATGGGATGTAGTTCCGAGTTGTTCGAGCATTATGCTTATGACTTGACAAATAAATATACCATTTTGATAAGGTGGGGTAAACATTAATGCACAAAAAAGCTAAAAACCTACCTAGGTAGGCCCCCTTTTTATTATTTAGGTACCTTACCTACTCTTGGGTCGCGCGTCCCTGGCACTCATCAAACTCTTCTCTCTTGCAACGAGAAGAGAACAAGCAGTGCCTGGGACTTGCAACCCAAGGCCCAAGGCTTTAGGGGCCCCTTCAGTATACATAAACGCTCTCTACCTAAACTACTAAATTTTGTAAAACTCCTACCAATGCCATGCAATTTAATATTTTTTCTAATTATTATATTTTTTTGCAAACACTAAATGGCTGCTCGAGAGGATGCTGACAGGCGCAATGGCATCCCCTGATATTATAAATTGGAGCAGTTTGTTATTTATGCAAAAAACTTGGACAAATAAACGGAACGAAAACGAAACGAAAAAGTAACAAAGTTTACCAGCTTAATAACTAGTCAGTTAATTCAACTCCGCGCGTTAACTCGGAGTTGGGTTCCGCCACACAGCACGCAATGGCTCAATTAGAAGGAAAGTGAGGAACGGAAATGTTAAAAGAGAACGGAGAGTCTTAACACTAGGTTCTCAGGTTTCCTCTGGTGGATAGCCATGGATGCTATGTGCGGGAAACAGCGTGAAGTTAAAAAAACAATATATGTATATATAATATTCTTCACGCAAGCGAAATCGCGAGCAAGCGACAAGTTATCGAGAGTACAACAATTCCGAGATAACAAAGTTTAAAACGATTTTTTCCTGGGGTTAACCTGAGTGAAAACTTGTTCTAGGATTAGCCCAGTCTAGCCTTTTTTTTAGAATTAGCCAGTCCTGGAGCTATTGAGGGCGTTTACAATAAAGTACATGGAGCCGAGAGCTAATGACACTGACCGGCCAATGCACAGCGAGACAGTATTAAAAGGTTTCTAATAGCTACATCGTGAATTTGCACAGTGGCAGAGACAGCATCTAGCTGTACTAGCGATTGGTTGTAAAGGGTTTCGATTCCGACGCGGGAGAATGATTATATTTAAGTTATTTTTATTTCTCTTTGGTAGTGTAAGAGTTCCGCTTCGCGTTCTCCACTTTCCGGTAAGGCATTGCGAGCTGGTCGGCGGAACTCCAGCGCCGCGTTTGCCTTGTTACCAGAACCCAGTATTTCTTATGTGTTACCACGTAACTTTTTAATAAATATGCGAATTTTGATGTTTTTTTATATGATGGCTAGTGCTTCTAATATGGTCCCATTTAAATTTTGTTAAGATCTATAGCGAGACGGTATTAAAGGTTTCTAATAACATCATTACATGCAGTGGTAGCGGGCAGCGTCTGGCAATAATGGCGATTGGTTGGCTGGATTCGATTCTGAGTTGGAAGAATGATTATATTAAAAATTGTTTCATTTTCTGCATTACTTCACGCTGTATCCCACATATAACAGGGTAGGCAGAGGGAGACCTAGTGTTAAGACACTCCGATCCCACTTTCTGTCGAATTAAGGCATTGCGTGATGGTAGCAAACTCAACGCCGCGCTTTGCCTTGTTACCAAACCCAGAAATGAAAATTCCATTTCCTGGAGTGGGAGATCACGAGAACCACAGCCTCTTCGCGCACGGTCACCCTTGTGCCTCTGCGCCACGACAGGCATTATCTATTTGCAGAAAAATTGAATCTAAGCTATGTATCGAAAAGAAAAAATTTTTCCAGACTACCATGATATGGTGTTGGCCACTATTGACATTCATTTAATTAAAGATGCAATCAGCCAAATAAAATTCTTGCCAATATAAATTCATATATCGTCAGACACGCTTCTATAAATGTTTAAGCAATTCATGTTTTTATAGTTTTGTGGCTATTGGCTATTAGAATAATTAAGATTTTTATAAAAAAAAAGAACCGACTTTATATAAAAAATACGCTAAAAATTATTACAAATAACTCAGAAACTACTCATCCGGAATCCACTCGACGTCGACTTTTCACTATATATATATATATATATATATATATATATATATATATATATATATATATATATATATATATATATAAGTTTAGATACCCCGAACTTTGAAGGCGGTTGTTACAATAATATCAATTTAATAGCTTCACGATGTATCCCGCATACTTAACAAGAGCTAGCATAAGGTAACCAGATAACCTGGTGTACTCTTAAGGTTTCGGTTCCTCACTTTTCCGCCAGCGGAATTGAGGTAGTTGCGTGCTGAGTGACGGAACTCAACGCCGCGCTCTGCCGTTTACCAGAGCGAGAAAATGACAACACAAAATATCAATTATTGTAAATATTTAATATTTCCATTTCCTGGAGTGGGAATCGAAGCCACAACCTGTCTCGTTTACAGTCGCACGCTTGTGCTTCTGCGCCACGATGGTCCTTTTTGAATATTACTCTCCTATTTTCATAATAGCAACAAATAAAACATGATAAGTTATATATCTACACTCAATATTTACTTATATATAAGATAAAATACAATACTATACTGTTAAGTAAAGTTATTATTTATAAACAGACAAACTCTACAATAACTCTACAAAAACGCCTGTGGTGGCGCAGAGGCACAAGCGTGCGACTGTAAACGCGTCAGGTTGTGGGTTCGATTCCCACTCCAGCACGCAATGCCTCAATTCGGCGGAAAGTGGGTAACGGAGTGTCTTAACTCTAGGTTCTCAAGTTCAATCTGCCTACCCTGCTATATGCGGGATACAGCGTGAAGTTATGTATGTATGTAAACTCTACAATAACTAATTATGTTATTACTATTAATTATATTTTTAAGGAGGACAGAGAGAATGTAAAGACATTTCGTTCTCCACTTTCCACTAGATTTGTTAATTGATGATTCTAATGTGCTTGTGGTATCTGAATAACGAATGCAATGAGGTTCAATTTCCACTCTAGGAAATATTAAATAAAATTTAGTGCTTTCATTAACTCTTTCTGATAACAGGGCTGAGCGCGGTGTTGAGTTCCGCTATTCAGCACGCAATGCCTCAATTTGGTGGAAAGTGGGGAACGGGAATGTTAAAAGAGAATGGAGTATCTTAACACTAGGTTGTCTGGTTCCTTCTGCCAACTCTGCTATGTGCGGGATACAGCGTGAAGCTAAAAAAAATATTTTAAGTCGATTTCGAGACATTGCTTATCGAGTGGTGGAACTCAACGCCGCGCTTTGTCGTTTCGGAGCGGAGAATGGAAATAATTTAAATATACCCCGAATGGGAATCTAATTCCACAACCACAAGAAATGCTATTAAAACGCGTATCTTAGTGAGCCATCATGGAATCGAACCCACTGCTTGTCGTGTTTTACAATCACACGCTTGTGCCTCTGCGCCGCCACGACGGCAACACATATTTTATATCGAAAACCACGTATTTACCCTCAATTCTCATTTCCCTTGCACAAAATATTTATATTTTTTGCAAATATCGTGCACCTCTTATTTACCTTGCACAAAATGCACACACAGAAACTTTCACATGTCAAATTATCACCTCGCATTACGGCCGTCGACACAAGGTACGTTAGCCTATCGCTTAGCAATCCATGATTACCAAACAGATATTATCGCGCGATTAATGGTAGACCCTTTATCCAATGTCGATATATAGCCAAACGAAAAAGGACTTATTTTCAAGATTGAAACTCAAAAAACTCTATTTTCGGAAAATAGAGTTGATTTTCCAAAAACATACTATTTATTATGTCTAATTTTGTTTTATAGAGATTTTGAACTCTATGTGATTGGGATAGAGGTGGTTTTTGATTGTACATGTGATTGCTATGCACGTAATTCCCTAAGAGACAATAGGTAGTTGGCGTTGTATCTTCAGAACGAGACAATTTAAGGAATAACTGCAATATTAAATACATCAGTATGGTTTATAAACACTTTCGTATGTAGATGGAGTAAGATAATTAAGGTTTTCACAAAGAAAAAAAAAAAACGACTTCGATGTTATTACGAATAACTCAAAAACTATTTTCCAAATCTAAACTTAAACGGGGCCACATCCAAAGTACTAGCTATCTTATAAAAACAGAATCATCAAAATTGATTCAGCCAGTAAAAAGCTATGCGATGACACACAAAAAATACAATTGTATTGAGAATCTCTTAATTTTTTAGTCAGTTAAAAATATAAATTTGATACTGAATAAATGTTATGGATTAAGTAAACGCGTTAATAGTGAGTTTGGTTCCCATTTGCGAAATGATTATTATTAATTGATGTTCCCAATTTTGGTAAGACAAGGAGCGGTATTGATCTCTGCCACTAAGCACCTAATTTTTCGATTTGGGGAAGAAAATGGAGAACGGAGAAACTTAATTAAAAATAATTTTATCATTGTAATATTTTCTTATAGTAATGAACTAGGTTCAAGAAGCTCCGATACCAACTTTCCATCCGACTTATAAACATTACCTAAAATCTTACCACATTAAAAAAACGCCTGTCGTGGCGCAGAGGCACAAGCGAGCGACTGTAAACACGACAGGTTGTGGATTCGATTCCCACTCCAGAAAATGGAATTTTTCATTTCCTGAGTTTGATAACAAGGCAAAGCGAAGCAAGGCAATCCCTTAATTCGGCGGAAAGTGGGGAACGGAGTGTCTTAACACTAGGTTCCCTCTGCCTACCCCGCTAAATGCGGGATAAAGCGTGACGTTATCTAAGTATGTTAAAAAAACGAAAATAATATCAACAATCATTACTCCAAGGGGAAATCGAACCAAGAACCCAACTCACTGTCCCACTAAAGCTTTTA